>JAYRBW010088537.1:0-21840 GCA_036023295.1 Invenusta paracnida
AATGTATTAATAGTATAGTCGACATAATATTTCAAATGTATTCTACAGATAGACAAACAATTACAGAAGGCACAGACGGAACGCATGGCAAGATAATTAGAAGTTCAACAATCCATTAAGAAGCTACACAAGTCTGCTGAAACTGTACAGCATCTTATCTAAGACAAGGCATCTCTGAAAACGAGTAAAGAAGTGGCTGTGAAGGACTCGATGGAGCGAGCTCTTTAACGTGCTGCTGAAGATCGTGTATCTTAAAAGCTCAGCGAGATAAGAGCATACTTTCGAAGTTGCCTAGAATATCGAAGAAATGAACTATTCTTAATAACTATGGATAACAATAGCATTTCATATACAATATGTATTACATGTATTTTTATTATATTCTATATAATTCATTAATAAATCATTATCTAGCATTTATAGCTATTATATTCTCTTACCCTCACCATAAACTATCTCACATATATTGTTACGGGCAATATTTATATTTAGTCAATTATTATACATGAATTTGTCATTGTGACCCACGTGACATGATTTCGGACATGACATTTGACTATATGTACTTCAGTTACATATTTCTGCACTTATTATTTATTGCCCATATATATTCAAAATAAAAGCTATTTTTGGATTGCGATTTTTTTGGAGATCATAGTGCTGGCAACACTGAGTTTAGTTAATTGTAATCACAATAAACACGAAATTTACAGCATACCTCTTCACTTACTTATTTTTAACTTCAACACTATTCTGTTGGGAAATCTATCTTTTGCTCATGAATACTTCCTTTTAAATAGTCAACAACTTGTATTTAGACATGTTTTTATTTCGACTAATAGAAAGAAAACCTAAACTTCATCAGCTATGATAGTATGTCAATCAGGATTGGATGTGGCAGCTTTACAGAAAACTAAAATAATTACTCCAATTACTTAGTAAAACAGTCTTTGATGTATAACCTTTTGTGCATGCTATTATAATAATATTCATAATAGAAATATTATTAAAATTAATCGCTCTAAAATCCTTTAATTAATATAATGACTTACTGAATGTTTGCTTAAAATTCACAAAAAGATGAATATTTTATTAAAGTCAAATATTTATTCCTGCTTTTACGTCGTCTCGGGGCATAGTGTTGACAGCTCAGGCTACTGGTAAGAAAACAAAAGCTTTAGTACGTCAAGCGTTAATAAAATGTTTCATCTTATAAGTATACATAATAAATACTGAATTTATATTATTATTATTATTTACCAATTTTGGCTCTATTATCTCATTGCCTATGAAGTATATCGCTGTTACCTATTTAAAGCCCCCGCAATGCTATTTTCGTTATTAGTTAATTAAACAACTACATGTTTTATTTTTACGTGTATTATGTTTAATATTTTGATTCCTCGTTATTTAAAACGAATAGATATTATATTCAAAAATGTCTTCATATCATCGTTTTTCAGAGAATTCCAGCAATTATGAGTAATTCACATATTGATTTAAATGCATTTCTTTAACAATTTATAAGACAATAGACAATTACGGTAAACATATATTGAAATTATGATTATATATTAACTCGAAATTAAATTAAAAATCTTATAACTTTAAAAAGTTTTAATCGAAACATATATTTGTGTAAAATCAAATTGATTATTTAATAACAGAAAATTCCATATTTTACTGTCACATAACTTTTCAAAATTATGTTACACATGTACATATTAGTCATTATATCTTCAAATATGTTTCCAAGATAAAACTAATTGTATTATTAAACAATATCATATACATGCTTATGCTAAAATACCATATATATTAACGATGAAATACGAAGACATATATTTTAATTGACAGAGTGCTTACTTAAATTTCAAACGTAGTCAAATTTAATCCTATATTTTACAAAGCTCTAACTATTTTCAAAAATGACAGAAAATAGCTAAATAATTATGACAAAGTTATTATTTATAGTTATTTCAACATTATTACGAAATAAATAAATATTGATCTTTAATAATAATCTTAATAATAGTCTTTAATGCTTTAATCTTATATATATTTTCATTTGTTAAGTTGCATTTCAATAAGTTATTTTTAAAGTTTCAATCTTTTTAATCTTAATTTATAAGTTTACTATTGTCAATACATAGTTTGGTAATGTTTGCTACATTATATGGATGTATTATATGAACATCAAATAGATTTTGCTCAGTTGAATTAAGCGTCAAATGTTTTAATATGTTCTAAAATTGTCAAGATTTTCAGAAGGCAATATTAAACTTCATCTACTTTAATGTCATGTCTATTATTGACATGGAGCAAGAACAATAATATGCTGCTAAAGCCAAAGAAGACCCAAGATCTAAGAATCTCTTTCAGGAAGAAATCATCTGATTGGCCCAGTCTTGAAGTTGACGGCCATGAGATCATTCCAGTTGAAAATACCAATTAGCTGTTAGGTATGACTATTAGTAATGAATTGAAGTGGTCTTATCACATTGTCAGCATACTTAAGAAGGCTAGTCAATGTATATATTTTCTCAGAATGATGAAGAGGTTTAGTGTATCTAAAAAACGAAGTCTATTCTTTATGACGCTATGATTCGTTCAATACTAGAATATGGGGCACCCGTATGGAATTCATGTTTGATGAATTATCAGACCGAAGAACTTAAAAGGATGCAAAAAAGAGCTATGTGTATTATTTGTCCTAACAACACGTACCAAGAAACAATGCTGTAAACTGAGTGGGAAGAGCTCCACACAAGAAGAAAAAAGTTGATGTTCAGATTCGTTGACAGTATATTTTCTCCAATAAGCTGCTTGTAGCACCTGGAATCTCACTAGTGATCAAAACAGCATAATTTGAGAGAGCATAGACGGTTTTCGTTTAGATTCCATACTAAGAGGTACGCCAATAGTCTTCTTCCCTATGGTGCGAGATTCCATCATTGTTAGTTTGTCTTGTTTTATTATCTTGTCTGGTGGCACGTGTGTGAGGTGCATTTCCCTGTAATATCTTTGTTATACTGTTGGTCTGTATTTTGTGGATGTACTGTCAAATCTTGTATCAGGATTTGACAGTAAATCCTGTAATCTGAATTTCAATAAAGTCACTATCCTACTTACAATTATCCTACAAATGTACATTTTTGTTAGATTTTATCTTTATACCATAAACATCACGGTAACACTAATTTAGTTGTAAAATTTAAAAACATATAGTTAGCTAAATACTTTTTTTAAGTTAACACATTTGATACTTATTCCAATTCTTTTATAATATGAGAGCTGACATATACTTTTTGCCACTTTGTCTAAAACGTATATAGGCTCTATTAATGTCTTTAGACTTGTTTTTATCGGGAAAAAAATTAGAGTAGATTTTTTCTTTCCAAAGTATTTACCGTAGGATAGATGCAGGATGTGTATTATCTTAACTCCTATGTTTACCTATGCTTATTGACCCCATTTATATAGAGAGAATATATATATTATAATATGAATACTCTTTCGTTGGAGAATTTTATACTTCATTCTGTTAAATGAGAACTAACATAGTGTACGTCTATTTCAAGGAAGAGGCGTACTCTCGTATAATTTAATTAACGTCGTGTATCCTCATATATATATGCAGAGACTATTCTGTATATATATATATTATATTTTATTTTATGTTAGTTTTAATATATTGCACTATACATTTGCAGTTTATTGATTTACAAGGTAATATGCCACATTCTCTTAAATAATTGAAACATTACAACACCACTACAACATTGAGTTGCTTCTTGAAATACATATGACTACATTCTAGTAAACGTGACAGTTTCCCACATTTATTTGTATATCGAAGGCATATCAGTATAGACTTGTAAAATATTAATGTAAATTTTGTTAAATGTACACATAAATTGAGGATAACGGGATTCGTTTTAGTCATATAAATGCATAGAATACATATTTTAGATTTACTCTCTAGATTTACAAACTTCTACACCTGATTATTTTCATCCCATATTACTCGAATGACTTGTACTTTTCAATCGATACAATCTACAGAATCTTCACAAACAGTATATGTTTCTTTGGAAATAGGTCATACCTATGTATAGTGTAAATATTTTATAATTTGTATAACTTAGTCGTACATAAGTAACATATTGTCTTATCAGCTCTCTATGCTATATTTTTTTAGCTAATTGGAATGATTTTATATTTAAAATTCTGAGTGCATTTAATATATCTTAATTTAAATATAGGATGAATAGCACGATTTTCTTGAATGTTAAATTCTAATTAATTTGTTGCCACAGGCTTAAACTGTTATATAATCTTAATTTTTTTTCACTCTTTTGTTCGCATGCTTTTTAATAATGACTTTCATGATATATACATATATATAGAGATATATATTAATTAGCCTGTAATGTAATGTTTTTATTTAGTATACAAAATATTATTGTATGAGCTTTTGTTTAAAAAAAAATAACTTACAATAATTACGTGTGACTGACTATAAAGGAGAAATGATGACAATAGACCTGCATGAAACACGTTCTTAATATGATTTCTATTTAATATTGAATTTGTCAACATCCGACACTTTTAATCAAGATCATATTACAGTATTATTTTATTCCCAGTGCTTTTCAGACAGATTGTAATAATCAGAAAGCGATTTCTTGAGTATAAGCGGAAACACATGCTTCCTCTCGCTAATTACAAGAAATTTCGTCCAGTACTTGTCATTATTCCCCCATTCTGAAATACTCCCTTATAAATATGAATACATAGCTGTTAAATATCAAGAGTACCTACGATAAACTCCGTATAAAATAGGGATATGTATTGCACCGTTTTCAATCGTTTTGTAAATATGATAGTTAAATACAGTAAACCATAAGTATATATACAATTACCACATTAACTGTGTAACCGTTTTATTTTACTTGAATCTCTACTTAAGCATGTATCCTACATTAACATACGTTTTTAATATATATCAAACATTATTAAAGTAAGTAAAATTGACATTATTCCATCTTTTTAAGTGCATAAATCACTGTTGATTCGTATTAATTTAACTTGAATGCCGCTAAAATTCATAAGAGCACTAAGTACATATTCTTTGCAGGAACTTTTTACACTACATTTAATGGGCATATACCTATAGCTGTATTTATGTTATCACATATTTATTAGTAATTATTTGAAATACATATCCATAAACCTACTGTTTAATCGTAAAATATAGTACTTTAAAATATACCTCGTTTAATTCGTTCAAAATAATAATGTTTATGATAGCTGATTTGTTTTAATAATATAGGTAGGTACTACATACTAATAAATGATAGTAATGAATGTACCAATTAATTAAAAAAAATGCATTAACTATAGATGTTTAAATTTGAATTTCTAACTGCTTTTTGTCATATTTACAATAGTTATTATGAAATTATCTATATTTTTCCAAGGAAGTCTTATTTATAAAACTAGTATTACATTTTATTAAACTTTAAACTCTTGTATGTTATTATCTTCATTTTTCTATACTTGTTGATTACTGCCTATTTTGTCAATAATAACATTTCAATAAATTACTTTTATATGTAAATGTACATTTAAATCGAATGTTTTATTTCACAATTACCTTTCAAGAACTCATTATGATTTTATACACTGACTGTCTATTCTCCCTAATTAGCTAAAATAGTGTTCCTTTTTTAGTTATCTGATAAACCTTAGTGATTCACTTATCTTAATTATGCAAGCATAGTGATTTATCCCCTAATAAACACAAGAGGTTTCTAGTACATATATTCAAGAAAGATATACATAATTTATTAAATTTGCGTATTGTTTTTCTTTCATTATACATGGATATTTTTAATAATAATGAAAGCATTAGAAAATCATATTATTTCGCATCAAGTGCCTTTCCATGTATGTATGTGTGCTCGAGAACAATTATTATATTGCCTCTAATACCGGCGCAATTATTTTCCAAATACTGTACAGCGCTCTTCTCGTATTACTCTCAATAAAATGCAATATCTAGTGTGTCATCATGAAATAAATCGTAGAAATCATGCCGTGATTTTGTGGAATTTGTCACCCGTAGATATTTCCAAATGTGATTAATATTACAAGATTACCTTTGACAAATAGACAATTGTATTTCCAAAATGGATGCCTTTTGCAGATTTACATTTGCTGCTTTCACCTAACTGGAAAATGTTATATAAAATGCCAACTGTAATTATCCATATATATACGTAATAGTTATCTAAGTTAGTAGATGTTATGTCTTAAAACTAATTATATAATCATTTATATTTTTAGTATTGGTGAACTTATGCCATGTCATCCAGTGTTAAAGAAATAAGTCTCGTGATATATTTATATAATAATTTATATAGTATATTATTTCTCTAGATGTTTGAGCAATGTGAGTATTACTAGAGTCCAGGAGAAAACACAAAAAACAGGCGAAATGTATTTTTTATGCACTACGTAGATATATCATAATATGTATTCCTAATTGCCTACATACTAACTTATTTCGGTTGTAGCTTTAAAATAACTACTTTTACTGTCGAAATATCTAGAAATGTATAAGTACTATGAATTATATAGTATATAAACATCTATTATAGTGTATATATGTACATCTATTATAGTGTATATAAGTACATCTATTATAGTGTATAAAAGTACATCTATAGCTGTATAATAAATGTATATTACTGTATGAATAATTTTCCGAAAGAATGTCTTCGCAAAAGGGTTAACATTTTTATTTAAAAATGTTCGTTGTATATCACCTATATAAAGTGGGTTGAGAGAGAAAATTAACATAGTTTAGTATAACACGACATTATTAGTTCTCACTTATCTCAATCCATCAAATTGGGTAAAACCTGTTTTTTTTAGTCGAATGCTTATTTATATGTATAAAGTATGATAATCTGCCAAAAATAATTCAATATCTTTCGATATCTTCAACTTATCTATAAAGGGGATATAATTGATTTAAATGTAATTTCTGTGATCAACATCCTGAAAACTCTATTATTTACATGTATTATGTATTTAATTAAACACAAATATTTCAATCAAATATGGTATCTGATATATAGATACTATATTTTTAGTTACAAAATAATAATAAATGTATAAGTGGATAATAGTACATATAAAAGTAATATAGATATGTTTTTTACCTAGGAATATGTTTAATTATGTGATTTTATTGGCAATCTCATTGAATATTTAGGCACAACATTTCATTAAAAGTGGTCACATCATTGTTCATGTTTTTAAGTTCCCCCGCTATCGCACTATGTGATAAGGGACATGAAATCAACAACTGCTTATTTATTTAATA
Source organism: Invenusta paracnida (assembly GCA_036023295.1). Taxonomy (NCBI): domain Eukaryota; kingdom Metazoa; phylum Platyhelminthes; order Proseriata; family Coelogynoporidae; genus Invenusta; species Invenusta paracnida. Next base: position 7,397 of record JAYRBW010088537.1, read on the forward strand.
AGGTAAATATCGGGTGTGTACAACTTGCTTGAATCTGCAACAATAAATATTTGCCTTCATTGTAACATACATAATTTATACCTTCCACAACCATATAACTTTCGCCTAGTTAGAGTTATTGTTGTTTTCAAGATGTCTTCCCTTCCCACGCTTCTAAAAGATAGCCTTACAAGTAATATAAAAAGTAGGTCAGTCGTTTAAATTGATGTTCCTTCATTTTGTAAAAAATGCGATAATATTCAAAATTAAATGATGTCTCTTTTGTTAATTTAATTCACTTAGATTGTTTTTTGTCTTAAATCTAAACACACGGTTTATTATAATGATGTATGGTTATTTTTAAATTGATTTACATTAAAAAGTTTATATATTTTGCAAATTTTTAGATACAAATTTATATATTTCTGTTCTCTCTGTTGGTACCAAATACTTATTTGTGAGTTGAAAAGTATTTTTTTAATTCTCTCATTAATATTGCCAACTAATTATATATATACTTTTATAAACATCTCTGGCAGCTGATTTTTTCGATCTTTCATAAGCTTATTTAATAATCACTTTTATACTAGTCACGTGCTTAAAAATATGTTATTTAAATTTCCAAGCTAAAAATATAAGTTCATTAAAGTTATATGCACTATGTCTATATATTGACTAGGAAATATATATTATTATGAAGACTGGAAAATGCAGTAACATAAATCACTTTAATATTGTAGACATCTAACTGAATGAATATACAAGAACATTAGTTCACACCTCAAAAAATATTACTTATTAATTATGTTTTTTATGTTCTTTAAGTAATTTTGATATAAATAAACAAATTAAAGAATAAATGCTTTATAGATTATTTATCCTTTTAGATGGATTTAACATATATGTATGTAGATGTAAATAAAAATGCCTCTGAATTTTGTACATGATATTGAGAGAAAATACCTACATTTACACCTTGGTGTGTATTTAGGCAGCACTTTTATTAATTTTGGAATACTTTATCTGCGGGTCTTCTCTGTAAGTTTGTGTCTTAGTCTTATAAAAAAAGTAAATGTACATGTTTAAAACTATATTACTTTATATTTTAGTATATATGATTTGGTCAATTCAACACTACTAAGTATATATATGTCCCATTTAAAAATATACATAATTTACCTCTTCGCATAAGTAAGTATATAATATATATTTCGCATTAAGCTCATCATTTAAGACAATAAGTCACTATTATGATGAGTTTCTATGAAATAATTGTATTTGTACTGTTAAACATATATGTATGTACATTATTTACTGCGTATTGTATGATATATATGCACACAAAAGGTAGTATAATGATAGTATTGATTATATATGTACTCATTGATACCAAAGAAGCATTGTTTTCTGTTGAATCACAAACGATGTCCAACAACCACTGTTTTACGTATGGCCTGGAATAGAAGCAGAATATCCTGAGCAGAGTTAATACGCCTTGTCCCAAATCCAAACCCACCTTTATTGGGAATATATATTTATTTTAATTGGAACTTTCTTTCTCGATATAAATAATCTTTCCTTGAGTATATGCCCCGAAAGTATGTCTACTAAAGTAACTAATGGAAGAGTTTATGCTACTGTTGCAGGGGGGGAGGGGGGGGGTGTTGACTTCTCAGTTGTCAAGATCTCTTGTACTATAAGAATAGTTTCATCCCATTGTGTTTGCGCAGAAAATACTATGTCGATGCAGCTTGTTCTCGCCCAGTAATTACCTGGTTGAAGATTCAATGCGCATTAATAATGTAGACATTTCCGTTGACTTTGTTTAACGGAGACTAACTAAAAAGTAAGTTTTGAAATATGAAGGAAATTTACTTCAAGTTAGAGTTGTTTCGGTTATGTGTATGTTTTTTATATAGGTTTTTGCATTTATTTTATTCATAGTTATGTTTTATCCTTATTTTATTCATAGTTACTTTTTATCCTTATTTATTTTAAAATTCATTTGAATTACTATTTATTTAGTATTACATCGTATATCAAACAGTTGAATAATATGTATATAACTATATATATATAAACTGACAAAAATGAAAGTAGATGTTGAAACAAACTATTTCAAGCTCCATTGATCTTACATTAAAAATGAATTGTCGGAAAATGATAGGAATACTGTTTAACATACTTATGTATGTACAAAGCGTTAAAAAATGTTTTTTTGCAGAATAGTTACTAAATTTAATATTTCTTTTTAGATTAGAGATATAGGAATACACGATTTATAGGTATATTATATTTATTTATTTTCATGGACTGTTTCCGCCAATTGAAACATCAAAAGAGAGGGTGAATTTGAATTATATGAAACGTTTTAAGTTTACACAGAACGGGAATTATATATATCTAATAAAATCTCTGTTTTTGAAAATTATCATATTTTTTTAAATTAAAAAATCTTATTTTATCTTACACTTCTAAACGTTACTACTTTTTAAAATAAATATCTATCTACTTATAATAAGAAAAAGAAGACTAATCTACTTCTTAAGTATAATATAATTTTTAATATTTTTTAAGTACCTAATACATGTTGTAAGATTAAAAATACACAAATATACGTCATCTCATAACGTAAACTATAAAGAGAAGAATTTTTATCAAAAATGGTTGTTTTATTTTTACCAATAATTAAAAAAAATGTTCATATCATTAAACATTCGAATTATTAAGTATAAATAATTGTTATAATTTTTAGTATATATACTTTAAACAGAACTAACTATTTTTACTTTTAATATTAACATCTTTGATACTCGACTAACTTATTTATCCGCGCGCAGATCTTGATTACTCCTTGTTATATCGAGTTATAATTCTGCGATATGTTAAGCCTCTACATATGCATTACATTGGCAACTATATCAGCTGTGATCTTTTCCACCAAACGTGAATGCTTAATTTGCTGGAAGACTGTCTGTTTCCACAAATAGCTCTCCTACATTGATCGTATCGGCGTATCTGATCATTAGATCACTCCCTAAGGGGATATTTGTCTCGGAATCGTTGACGATCTAGTTTCATTATAAGACGTAGGAAGTCGCAATACAATCGCTTTTTCCTCCGATCTAGCCCTCTGTGACGAATTGATACATTTGATTTTATTTAGTCCAAGTGATAGCAGCAGATAATGTATGCTATGTTTTTTATATATCTTGCTTCCTGTTAGTCGTTTTACCAAAAATTGAATTAGAATATTCTAAATCGGTCTGCACAGTTTATAAACCTTTTTTCAATTAGCATAAATTCGTTTCAACTGTTGGTTGACTAAGACATTTAATACAACTAACAGATTTTATTTGCGAAAAGTATTTCATTTTTGTCTATAACAGTTTATATTGCGGAATATTATTTTTGTATTAAAATGTGTAAATGGTATTACAACAAATTCAATATATTACAAATAAATATATTTTATAAAGATCATTAGTGCCATAAATAATTTAAGCCATAGTGTGCTTGAGAATGAGTCATGTTTAAGGTTTAAAACGTTTCTTTTAAAAATTTTGTATTAATTTATATCTATATGTTAAACTATAAACATTTTCTATAAGTTCTAAAATAATACAAAAATTAACTGTATATAATTCTTCAAAATTATGTTTTGCACTTTTTTATGCATCTACTTGTTTGGAAGAGTTGCAATATCTGCATACATTAAAAACAGTATAACTTCAATGAATATACTATTGGAATACACGAAGAATGTTAGCGAATCAATGTATTTTATATTTATAGTACATTATATACCAAAGAATACGTCTTAGAGTTCTTTTTTCTAGAAAATGGAATATTGTAGATGTTTTCAATATGTTCTACTACTATCTAAAAGGCTTTTTCATAGAAATGTATATTTAATTTTTTCATCTATTGTCTTTTAACCTTATTTTACCTGTGAGCTGATAGCAAACCTTAACATTAATGGTACAATTCTCGTTTAAACTGAAATCAGCTACACTTCAGAAAGATGCAGTATAGAATATAATAAAAAGACTGCCAATGAATGCATTTTTAAGTTTCAGATATAAAAAAATTATATTTGGGCATGTCGTCTCAATCATCACTTTTTTGACTTATATGTCAGCGATTTGTTTCTTTGCTTTTTATATATGAAACTTTATTTAACTCTTGAAATTTGAAGGGCTTTAAATATAGTCTGCATTTAGTTTCCGAAAGCATTGGTAATCTCTCATTAGGCACGATAATATTGAATATGTGTTTTAGAAATTTTAATTTTTTTCTAAATGTCAGAAGCAGAAATATGACTACAGTGTATACAATAACAAAATTCGCTACGGGGTTATGTCACATTGTTTTTGTCATTTTTTCAATCAATATGAGGAATTACTGCTTTATACGTTTTATACGTTTTATAATATTTATATGTTTTTTCATAATAACAATACTATTTTTGAGCGACTTATTTAAAAATATATATATATTATCTATCGTGTCCTTAATTATGTTTTACATTTTAAATTATTTAATTTTTAGTTTTAGAAAATGTTTGCTGATTATAATCGATTTACTATGTCTTGTTAGAGATATTTATTATTTGCTTTAATAGTAACTATATTTAGCTTTTGAATAGAATTTTAATAGTAACAAAATTGTTTCAACAGTTTGATTTCTAAAAAAATATAATATTAATAAAGTGTAATATTATCTTTTCATAAAAACATTTCCGCTTACTGAAAATAGTTATTAAGTTTTTTTAGCTTAGAGAAAAATATCCTCATGTAATACTTATTGAATTTTTAAATCAAGTATTTATTCCTTTAACAAAATCCATACAAATTATTATATAAACTATTTATTTTACGTGTCTTTTAAATTCTTTTATGTTGCTCTATACCGAAATTATACATTTTATTATTTAAGGCTAATGTGTATGCTTTTATTATTCTTTATTTATGAAACATTATAATAAAGTATTGTATTTATTTTGTAAATTTAAAATGCAGTATACACAAATAAATGACATATATATCTACATGTATACTGTAACAATTTTCATTTACTTTTTAAAACAATTTATCAGTTTTTTAATAGTTCTTTTAAATTAGTGTTTACGTTCTTTGTGTATATTTGAAGTAAAAACATGTTTACAATTGAGGGAGTATGTTCGTTTGTTTATACAGTTTGTTAACAGCCGAAGTACACAAGAAAATATGAAAAATGAATTTAATCTGTATTATAGAATTACCTTGAATATGTTTTGTTTTAATTAAATTTCGAGTAGATAGAATAAAGACAAATCAAGGTATCCCTCTTTAACAATGCTGCTACCGAGAAAATAAAGATGTATTTGTTTCAAGTATACCTAAATGTTGATTACTTTTGATTGCATTCTTCTCTTTTAGAAAAACTAGAGGAACAGAAAGAATTGGATGAGCGCAGTCGTCATCCTACAAAGAGTTGCAGGGCAACCCCAGTACTTCCAATGTCCCCTCAACACAACTCAACAAAGGAACGAGAGGATGCTGATGCCGTAGTACCTTGGGGAGATGACGCTGATTGTAATGACGAGGAAGAGGGTGGTAACAGTAGTAGCAAGATGACACTTATTCTCGAACTTTCCAGTCGACTGAGCGAACAGGCGGATCAAATGTCTCAGCTTGAAACGCAATTGGTCGAGCGTAACCGAACAATTACCCGGCTCCAATCAGCGACGAGGAATAAATCGGCCGGGAGCTTGGACCCACGCTTAACGCCAATGGACACTGCGGCCCAATTACGTCAACTGTCTGGTTATAGTCGGGACTCGGGTGTCAGCGAAGTAATGGACAGTGGAAGAGCGGACAGAAGCCGAGGCAACCTTACTCTGGTTTCATCCTCAGCGATTGCTTCTATTGGTCCTGGAGATGATGACTTAGAGGATGATGATGATAAGGAGGAGGATGATTCGTCGGATTCCGATGATGACACACTGACCAATGACGCCTCGCCACGCTACTCATCGAGCTATGACCGGCCTAAATCCGCCAAATACGGTCCTTTGCAACATGGTAGCGGTGAACGAAGTAGTCGAGAATCGGACTCTATCATTCGAGATCCGGATAAGAAGAGAATGATCGATAGTCTACTTGCCGCCAAATGATTCTCACTCAACGATTTTTTATTGCTTTTACTCGATATTATTGATTATTTATTTTCATTATGTTTACTGTGTAATCAGAACTTTGCTTTTTGATATTGATTTTTTCTATCTGCATACACACTTACGAGTATAACAAATAACGATAACGAATATTGTATGTATAAATATGTAAAAATGTATTGTCGATGATAATGATTTTGTGCCAAAGTGGTCAATTAATCAGCTGTATCCTATTTATCTTATAGTTTTATGTACAATGAAGTAAAGGACATATAATACTTTGATACTTTTAAGGTAATAATATATAGATATGTATGTAAGGTCATTTAATTACATGTTCTAGATAAAACGACATACAAATTGTGAGAGAAATAATGATGTATATTTATAGTTTCAAAAAATTAAATCGATGACTTCACAGTGACACTTTAAATGCTACATCTCAAGATTCCTTATTGCTTGTAATACTTTAGGTTAACAATTTTTAATTACTCAACAAAAGAATAAAATATGTCTCAAAGCAAATGTTATAGTTATATTTAAGGAAAAATATAAAAAATGTTATCTAAAATAATAGAAACTAAGCAAATAAAGAGCCGTTCAGACAATATACAATAATGTACTAAGTGATATGTGTTTTCATTCAGAGGTGTATTTATAATTGAAACTGAAACAAAGCTTAAAATTCAGTGTTCACAATTGTTTTAAATGCGTCAAATTGCAGACAGAGGTAAAATTCTAAATAGGCGTGAACTATAATGCTACTACTTAATTCTATAATTACAGCTGTAAGTTTTATTGAAATAGAATAATTACCTATGGTTTTCATTACAAGCTCTGCTTTAGTACTCCCTCTTTTATTGAAACATTTCAAGATACTGCTTCGTTTTTATTATCAGTCATAAAAATGTTTCTTCAGTCAATACAATCTTTCTTTTTATGGCAACCTTTCACAAAATATATATGTAGAAGTTACAAATACATATATGATTCTTTTTTCGCCTAGAATTGCCTTGATACGAGTTTTGTTTTAAATCAATTGGTTTTGTCACCAATAAAATTTTACTCTATTCATGTACATAGTTTTTTTTCTTCGGTTAATAACTTATATTCATTACACTAAGTACACTAGATTTTTAATTATACTTTTCTAAGTAGAATTGTGATAGTATTGTGTATTATACTATAAATGTACACTTTATACACTTTCTTATTTATACGCTTTTTTAATGATTTATTTTCTGCATTGTGTTAATTGTACACATATTTGGAGTCTTTATTCGTGACGTGTGTAAGCTTTATTTATTAAGAAAATTGGCAATTTGATAAATAAAGCTATACTTGTTAGTTTTTGTGTTTATCAATTTAATTTAAACGGATCGGTTATATTTATACCAAATTATGTTAGTGTATTTTTGAAAATAAAGAGATTTGCTTGACATAATATGCTTAAAACACACATTTTAGATTGACATTTTCTGCGTAGTTATACTAGCAAAAAAGATTATTAACAATAACCCAGAAAAATATATAGATTATAATTATGTACATTTGAAAAATAACTTTATTTAAATACTTTAAAATACAATTTCTTGAATAACAAATGTGATGCTATGAATGTTTATGAGGCACACAAACACACAAAGATGATTTATAATTTATTCAAAATAATCAGTCATCTTCTTTTGTGTTTTACTTTGTGTAGCGAATCGAATTGCTGCGATCTCGATATGGTCCAGCTTCTTTTGAAGACCTTCAATGGACGGAGACAAATCATTTGACAGATGTAGCATGAATCGATGTATGTATGCGACCGCAAAGAACAGTGACAAAGTTATGAAATGAAATGAGATTTAGTAATGCAATTATATTTAATATATTCAAATATTATTGTACGTGATGAAAAACACAAACAAAAGTTGTCTCATAAAATAAGATAATTATCAGATCTAACTTAAAAGTTGAATAGGTGCATTTTTAATAAATATTGACACCTACAGAAGATTATGGATGTTAAATTTATACTTGACCAGTAAACTATTTTGTAAATATATAGAAATAATGTTTTGTAAAATTTAACATATATTAAAGAAATATTTGAAATTCAATATAACAAATTTTTACCTATATCAAGTATAGGTACATATGCAGCATACTAGAGGGATTTAATATTTAATTACCTATAACTAGTATAGACATACTAGTTTAAGACTTTTAATTACTAAATTTACCAGTTATATCTACAATAAATAATTATTTAAACAAAATTCATACGTGATTGTAAGCAACCCAGTTTAAGAATGTTCTGGAAGAATAGCTAATTATTAATCTTCTTCATGATAACGTAAGTAAATGTTTTTATCATTATTTAAGTATTTTATATAAAATAAATATGTTGTTGAAATATAGCACACTTGTTATATATATATATAATATGTAATAACTAAGCCTAAATAAGAAGTTGTTATTTTAAAATTGAATACCTATAGGACAAACAGCAAAATCATTTTAAATATATGTAATGTAGGTATACCTACATATTAAAAATATATATATATATTTTTAATATAGGCAACTTAGTCTAAGTTTAAGAATGTTCTAGAAGAATAGTTAATTATTAATCTTCTACATAGAAATATAATTAAGTTTATTAATTAGTATGTCAGTCTTTTGTATATAATAATGTATATTATTAGAATATAAACATGTTGAATATATTAATATATAGCACACTTGTAATAATATAATATATAAGCCTCGATAAGAAGTTAATATTGTATTACAGTAGAATATATACAACAACAAGAAAATTGTTTTATAAATAATTTGTTTTTGCCTAGATTAACATGTTATAAGAGTTAAATATCGAAGTACATAATTGTATAAATATATAGGTTTACTTACTGCACATTTACAAAGTTTGAAATATGAAAAAAACGCTGACATTTAAGTATAAATATTAAGTAAGAGATATTTATAATAAACCGATTTATATTAAAATGCTTTTTGCTATTATAATTATTTTCGTATATAAAATTTACATTTTTCGTTTTAAAATTGACGTTTGTCCAAAATTTTGTAAGTAGCCTTATGCTCAAGCGCTGTAAATACACATTAAATATTTGAATAGTATCAAATATAGGATCCATTTAATTAGTATTAGTCAAATAATAATAAAATAGTTCCATCACGATAGTAATAAAATGACATTCATAATAAATAATTCCATATACTTATACAGAAAACACCCGCTAATTAATACATCAATTGTCTCAGGCAAAGTTGTATTTATTAACGAATGTATTAATTAGAGTCATTAATACATTCGTTTAAAAATAGAAAATTGTTATTAATAATAGAACAACTGTGTATACATAGAACTGTGTATAGAAGATTTCATTACAATACATACATAACTTTTTGTTTATGATTAAGTATGGTTTTTCATAATACATATTAATGAACAGATAAAACCATCTCAAAATAGGTCTTACAATGTGTTAAACAATATCAACAACTACTACATTACAAAAGTCCAATAGGCACACAAACATGCGAAGATGATTTATAATTTATTCAAAATAATTAGTCATATTTTCTTTTGTGTTTTACCTTGTGTAGCGAATCGAACTGCTGCGATCTCGATATGGTCCAGCTTCTTTTGAAGACCTTCAATGGACGCAGGCAAATCATTTGGCAGATATAGCATGAATCGACCATGTCTGTGACCGCAGAGAACAGTGACAAAGTTGTAGATTGCTGTATTTCCATTTCATCATCCTTTATAGTATCAGTGTCGCTTGATCATTGATTGTGTCAGCTTCAGTTACTTAGTTTTACATTTTCTAAAATGTTTCGGAAAAGAATTGTGAAACAACCACAATATTTTATTTAGGTATTAAAATAGTAAATAATTGAATATATTTATTAACCGATTTTGAAAAAATAGCTCATCATGATACATAATAATCAATCTATTTAACGCTGTCCGAGAAACGCTATTATACAAGCAATGCCAATAATAATTTAAAAATGTGTTAATTAGATATATAAATACAAAACTGTATCAACACAAGTGATATATTAGTTATCAAATCTATTATTTACGCGAATTCCAAAATGAATTATTTAATCGAAAGTTTATATAGTAAAAAATTCGGACCATTAGAAATTGTATTAATTATTGAATGTATTAATTAGCGAGTGTTTACTATAGTAACAAATAATAATGCTTGTAGAAAAATAAAAAATATACTTATATTCAATTTTAATTAATTTATATTTTATAAATTTTTTTCAAATGTCACACATTTAAATTTACAAATGTGACAACTGTGTGAGTATATCATATGTACATTTTATAATTATTAAAAGTGCTACTAAAAACTATCATTTTTGATTAAAAATAATAATGATTTTAGTTATAGTTCAAAATTAACGTCATACTCATATAGCTTTCTTATACCTAAAGTCTTAATACGGGTAAAAAATTAAAAAGTATTAATTATCGTATATAAATGTTATTATATAACATAACTTAAATATTTCAAATTCATGTTTAATATACGGAAAGATATATCGTATTTAAAATAATTGCTTAGTAAATGTATATGTTAATACACCCTACTATACATTATGTAGGTACATGTTATACAAAACGTAAAAAGACAAGTTCAAAAAATATGTCAAGAAAAATGCATAAAACTAAGAGTGTTTTTAGGTGTCTAAAAATTATAGTTTCTCTCTTGAAAATTGCAGAGGAAAACAATAATAGATTTAAAATAAATATTAATATTACTTATTGTTTTACAAACTACTTGAAAATTCGATAGTGGGCTTTGGTGTTACAAATTCATCACAACATACATAAACCAATCATCAGAACCAAACAGGTTGATGCCTACTAAGCAATTGACTAGTACAGCTGCTAGCCCGGAGTGAGTTATAAGTTGCCCGTGGATTAGAACCCGGGACCTTCCACATATTAAACCAATGATCTACCATCTTAACTACTCATCCCAATGCATTTATTTCATTTAACATATATTCAGAAAAAATTACATAGGACTTTTAATGGATGCTAGTAATTTACATGAAAGCAAATATATGATAGTTTCCTTAATTCTTATGATTATTAAGTGGGTTATATATTTTGATGAAGTGAAAATATTCTATAATGTTTCATAATATAAAAAACAGTAATCTATTTTAAAAAGATTTTACTACTTCAATTATACGAATTGTATTCTTAATTTTTTACATCTCACTTTCAACTGTGTACATATTTTGTAAACAATGTCAAGGAGTGATATAATAGTTTATAAACAATAATAAGTTCAACACATATTAAATTGTAACTAAATTCATGTACAATAAATTCATGTAAATTCATGTATAATAATCGAATAATTAAATAAGTGAAAGTTATAAATTTGTGATTTCGTACTACTATAGTATATTACTATAAGCGATACATGAAAAGGACAGAGTAGCTTGTAGGTTTATTTAGCAGCCCGCACTTTTCGTACTCGAGCAAATTTATTAGCAGTATATTGCGAAATGTGTTGCCACCAGTGTCTTGCGAATAATTCACAGAATTTCATATTTCTTAATTAATAAGAGTCAAAGATTTCTGTTTATTATCCTATTATCCTATTATATTCTACGAACAATGTAGAAAACATTATTTGACAGATATTGACGGTATGACTGATTATTATTTTTTAATAATCACGTAAGATCAATAAGCTGTATTCTAACTGTCACAGACATAATTTCGTTATATACACAATTCCCTTCAAATATTCATATTCATAAATCAAATAGACAAACGAATTGGTACATCATTTGTTCGCATTAAAGATATAAATCTTGAAATAACATGTAAATACGTTTTTTATATAAATTTTACCATTGCATATCTTGTCATTATTTTTACATTTTTTGATCATACATATATATTTTTACTTAAAACGCTTTTTTACATTTTTTGTTCATAAATAGTTTCACTCAAAACTCTTGCAAATTTTACTGAAGAATTTATGAAAAATGAGATAAAATATATTAAAAATTGTTTATTATGTTCTTATGTAAACATGCAACATTTATATAGAGCAATATGATCAAAGATAAATATTAATATTATTATTACAGGAATTACTTGTGCATAAAAGTATCGTTTGATTTTTTATATACAATTCGTCTATAATACTTGTATGCTTATAAATCCTTGCGTGTTTTCTTAACTTCCGTCCAAAGCAGTCTCATGTCATCAATTGTTTCTTTATGTGTATGCAGCAGCATAAGATGATTGACCCAGATGTCTATTGTTGTTAACCTTAGGACGTACATTTTTGTGAGCTTCAGTGCGGAAAATGACCTCTCACTAATACTGTTCATTGTTGACATAACTAACTTAAATTTTGAGACTTTCCCAACTTCCGACAGTAAAATTCTGTGTAATTGATCAAGCCTTTGGAAAAGCTACACTAAATCACATTGATGAACTGGTCAGTATTGAAGTTCGTGGAAGTTGCATATGTGTAACAGTGAAAGTTGCGCCTCCAAACTGTATCAGCTGCATATTGTCGAAAATTTGGCTGGTGAAATCACTTTTTTATGCAGGCTGTTACAACGTCCGGAGCTTCAAAATATATTTAATGGTAATAATCTTTCGTATTTGATGAGAAATTATGTGTTTTAGAATTTTCTTCTTCAAATCTTGATGGCATTTTCCGTTTGCGTAGAAGCTTTGGATCGTTAAGATTGAAAAATTCTTTTCTTTTGATAGCAAGCTCTCAGAGCAAATTAAATGAATCGTCGCATTCATGGTCCTTCATCAAAGCTTTTACTATTGCCTGTGCAATAAAATTTCCTTCTGCTGCTGATATCTTTGCGAACTATAAAGTACGATTTAAGATTATCTGTCTATTTCAACAGCAAGATTCTCTATGAGCAACCAACCAAAAAATCAAATGTAGGCATGCTTGCCTGTACACCAAGGATTCTTACTTTCATTTCTGCATCGTAAAGATTAGTTAATGACAAATTCAATAAATTCATTAGTTCAACAGCTTTGTTAAAAACCCTTTCAAGGGCTTCTCCGCATACGGTCCACCTAGTTGGAAAAAATGCGTCCTGTTATTTTGAAGTCATTTATTGTTTACGCTCTTATTTCCTCAAACTTTGTATTTCGTTTCGGAGACTTTTTTACAAGCTGCCTGCAGACCTCGTAAACTATGTTAAATACTTTACTTACACACTGAACAGATTTTGAAGAATCACCGACTGCTAGATTCAGCGCGTGTCCATAGCATGAGTGGGTATGGAGGTACTTTCGGTTAATTGCTTTAATCTGGGTTGAAACACCACTCTTGGACCCAGACATCGCAGCAGCTCACACGAAGATAGCGAGTATTAAGACCTGCTGATGATCTTGTTCGAGGCGCTGAATTTGGACGAGGTGGATGCATAACTGAGTCTATAGATCGATATATAGCTCAAACTATATAGCATGAAAGGAAATGTATACACTTTTTGTGACACTATGTCTACGTAGATCGTTTTACCTCTAATAAGAAAATAAATAGACTGATATTGATCAGTCTAGTTGACTATTATTTTAGATAACAAAGACAAATTTTCAGTTTATAAAGTTAGTTCTTTCATCGTAGCAGAATTTTTATATATTGAACGTAGACAAAAGCAATATCGAGAAATATTTAATCCACTAGAACATTATAGTGACCAACAATTATAGTGACCTTTTCTATCGGTACCTTTGAGGACGTCTCTACAGTCTTCATACAATTAAACTATACGTTTTGTTTCCGTTTGTCCAAAACTTGACATTTTTAACTTCAATGTTACTGATCGAAATAAAATAAATAATGAATAGAAATCTTCTCGATAATAAATAACAACTTCGATTTTTCCTTTAGTATACATACATGTATATGGCCTCAGAGGCCGGATGTATAAAGATAGACTGTGCTTGGTCTATATAGATCGGTCAATGTCTAAAGTAGATCGATCTAGATGTACGGTCTACAAAACCGTATGTATAATGTAGACTGTGCTATGTCTACGGTCGTGTACGGCGGCGGCGCCAGCTTTTAGAAAGGGAGGGCCCCTTCTAAGAGGGGCGTCAACAAGACTAATTCAAAAATTGACAATTAGCCTATTTCAAAGGGAGAGGAAATTAAACTATTGTTATACAGACCTTAAAATGTAAAAAGCAGCATCATTCTAGACTGATATTTGTATATTATATCGTGATCTTAGTAGGCGCAGAAAATAAATTACTGCT
>JAYRBW010088548.1:0-21840 GCA_036023295.1 Invenusta paracnida
TTAATAGCAATTGTAATAACAGGCAACTCAGAAACATTAAAAAATTCACTTTTTTGTAGGGGCGGCGTTATTCATGGCCGGGGTTGTATATACTTTAGTTAATTCTGCCAGAACTGTGTGTTCTTCTTATTTTTTGTACAAAACTTTACTTTACTTTTTTTAATTTATAAATTCATAAAATATTTTACTGTGATGTTAATTGTTTTTTTATCTTTAACTCATATAACTATTTTTTAAAGTAAAAATTAATTCCTTTTAATCCATCTAAGTTTAAAAAATATGCCTCATTCATTCCCAACATTGCATAGTCAAATCAAAAAATGTAATCAATTAATATCTCCAAACATACACATATTAAATGCAAACTCCTTGATAATGTTTACAAGTCTATTGTCCTTAGGGGCTACTTTCCTGGTGCAGTCATTGACCTGGCAAATGTTCACAAGCTTGAAACACCTTCACACCCTGTTATTAGCATGATAAAAACACTCCTCAATTTAATAAAAAAAAACAGTTGGACAATATAATTAAACCTGTAATTCCCTCCAATTACATGTTAAAATTTGTTATCAATCTGCTTTTGTCTCAACTATGATATTGAAAGTGTTTTTACTAACATTCCATTTTCTGAAAATATTAAATTTGCTATTAAATATGTTTTTTATTTACCTAATCCTCGATATTTTGAAATGATTATTACAAAACTGTTTACTGGTCATAGTTTATCTTTTTTTTAAACTTCAAACTATGATGCTTTAATTTTATATCCTGAAACCATGATCAAATAAATGTAGATAATAATTTTTATATATTTTTAGCCTCCATCTCTATATTTTGCATATTTTATTGTGCATTATGCACTTACAATATTTTTTTTCAGACTTTATTTACTCCAGAAAGATTATTACCTGTATTATGTTTAACTGCTATATATATAACTGTTGAATAGAATTAAAATTTAGAGTTTCATATTTTGTTTTTATTTGTTATTTATTTTCATTTTCCCAGTTTTTTTTACATTTGTTTCACTTAATTTAATTCAATATATTTATTGTATTTTATTCTTAGTGAGTATTAAACTTCAGACATATTATTTTATTACTTGCAACATGTATTATCTTTTGTTCATTTGGCTGTAATTCTACATTTTAATAATTTATACTTGATATATTTTAATTTTCTTTAAAGTCAAATTATCATATTATTTCATGATATTAGGGTTCTCTTAAATTGTTGCAAATACATACATGTACTTATATGATGTATTCTTTGAGTTATTTTAATATTTTTAAAGTTATTGTAAACATGTGCTTAGTAGTTATGCCTTTAGTTCAATACTTATTACACTATATATCTATTTAATTACAAAACATATTTGTCATTTATTGATGTTATATAAATATATACATTAATTGAAATTCTAAATTTCTATAAATAATCAAATGATACCTATTTCCTTCCAGATTTTTAGCATATTATATTTTTCTTCCCATATTAAATTACCTATAAAAACCGAAATGTATGTTATTATTTATGCTTTTAATAATTTTCATGCTTTCAATATCCCGATCTGAAATACGTACTTTTATATTCACATTAGTGGAATTTCTTATTGAAAGCATTGGTTGTTAATATTACCCACATTTGTATATGCTTACTTTTTATGATTATTTCAGAAGAATTGACATTTCCATAAACTAAATAATTAACTGTAGAGAGACAAGTCAGTGCACAATGGATACTCATGAAAGATTTTCTGATGTTGCATTCCAAGGGATTGAAATGCGTGGTCTTGATGAACCTGTCTATCGTCGTCCAAGCTTCCCAACGCTTACTGTGAGTAGCCATCTGCATGAATACAAGATCTTTAGCGAATTTACTGTTTTCCTGTTCATTGAAATTATAATGCACATATTAATATAGATAGTCTTATACGTTTGTCTGTCTGTCTGTTTGTAAATTCTATGTTTTAAACTGTATTTTCTCAGCTACTATTTTGTCTAAATATTATTATTATTTTAAAATATTACAATATTACAACATTTAGGAAAGACATTACATAAAATGATAAATGTTATTACCTTATTGTATGTACTCGGCTATATCAGCTATTTATAACGCCTTAATTTAATATTAGAGTCAATTTGTTTAATCTATACATATATCTACTTCATATTATTTAATGTCAGTGATCGTAAATCATTGCTTGTGCCTTATTTAATTTGAAAATGACGTGCTACTTTATATGACAAACTGTCGATAGTTACTAATCATTTCTATATTATAACTTTTTGATTTATATACAATTGCTTTAAATAAAATGGACAAAAATAATTTATTTCATTCGCATCTACATTTATTATGCTTGCAAAGTAATATATTACCATATTATATACTATATAGAACAATGCTGTAATGCACATTAGCTTAATATGCAAAGCGATATATACGAAATTTCATTCGCAGAAAGCAGAATGTGTATTTTCTTGTTTTCAATTTTATTATGAAACTTTTTTTTAAATGGTACAAACTAAATTAGTTCTACCGGGATGAAACGTTTATGTTAAGATAAAATCAAACCTATTGAAACCTATGAATTATTGATAGGCATAGGTATTGATAACTATTGGTACCTATTGAATTAAATATTAAAGTTCCATACACCTTCTGAATATCTTGACAAATGATACAGTATTCAAAAAATAGTTAGCTCAAGCCAGGCAGTATTTTTTAAAGTGCTAACACACATGCCATTTTGGGTAATACTATTAATTATAATTATCACTAGTTTTTATTAAATATGTTATCGTGTTATAGTACATAATCATAATTGAGTAAACTCTATGCATATGTATCGATTTGGTTGAATAAGTGTACTTTTAACACCGCTACATAAGTTGATACTGGAATGATTTCAAGTTAAAATGCTACATGATTTAAGCATGATTTCTTATTGAAAATTTAAGCGTCACATTTTCTGTAGATTCTAGCAGTAAAATCCTATTCTGTAGACTACCACTCGAAATATTATAAAAATTTACTAAATATATAAAATAATAATTGCTATGCAAAATTGAAGCCTCTAGTAAGGGTTGAATATTTTGTATATGTTGTCTGTTACAAAATGCTTACTTTATACATATCTTGATATAACTACCTATTGCTCCAGTTTTAGATATTTATATTTAGTTTTTCTATTTTTTCTATTAATGTCGCATTAAAAGTAGATTTTATTATCAGAGTACATAGTGTATTTCAATTTTGGTTTGTCATGTGTAATTCAAAAACGGAGCGTAACATATAAAATTGAAAAAATGCGCTGTAAAATGAAAAAAAAGAACTTTGAAACTTGCGCTTGAATATTTCAATAGAAATGTCTCGGTTAATGCAGCTTGTTTTGACTGATCGGATCATTCAGTCTGTGTTTACAGTCTGTTAATTTTACATTTCCTCAATATTATCTATACATTTGTTTATAAACGTTATACCTTAAAACTTTAACTTAAGAATAATAAGTCTTTAAAATCGAAAATCGATGTCTATGTTCTCATAGCTTGTGTTTTATTTATAAATATTTTAAGCAGTTTTATATGACGTAAAATTATTTGATCGATATTTAGATGCTGTAAATTGAAGTTGTAGCCCTTGTTTTCTTAATTGTCGTATATTTTGTTGATATTTAAATTACAAATAGAAACAAAGGGAGTGTAGTTTTCTCTTTGGGAAACTTTGATTATTTACTGGAGAAAAAAATTGTGATACAATTTTATATTTAACACCCTTGTTTTATTTCTATTAGGAAAAAGAGCAAATAAATTTTCTATTTTAGAATGATTACCCGAAGAACGAAAATGATCAAATTGTATTCTCAATACAAAAATAATATTATTATAAAAAGTATTGACATGGTATTTGTTCTAGAGTATTCAGGAGAACTCATTTTAAATCGATTTCTGAATTTTATTTAGCTCTGGACAGTGAGTAAATTGTCATCTGACTAAACTGAATGTCTCGAGATTTATGATTGAAAGAAAATGGTTATAAGGAAAGAGGAATGGGGGGGGGGGGTGTGTGACGCCCAGGAAAAGGAAGTACCAACAAAAAAGGGAGGTTCCAATCGCCCTCTGTAGCTGTGTGTGTTTTTGTATGTTAAGGCAAGATTTACCTGTCTGTATAGGATAGTTATGTATACAGCATGTCATTTGTACCTGTTTCCCAATCATAGAAGTCCCTTTCTCTTTTAAGGCGTGTGGTATATGTGTGCCTATACAGATTATTGTAGTTAATAATCATATTGTACATAGTCATACTTGCACATCTAGGCATATGTCTTTCGTATATAATACTTCATCCGAGTGCTCTACATAGATTTAATCAGTTTATATAGAAAATGGGTTACATTATATTTATATCTTTTTGCGTTAACTATATGACTGCATAACAATTATATTTATTACATTTTGAAAGGCTTACTTTGTTGAAAAATGGTAAGAAAAGAGAATTGCTAAACAAATAACCGTAAATTATTTATTGAAAAATTAATCTTGTCTTCATTTTCTTAAAAAAATAAATTTTTATGCAAATATATGTTTGGTTTCATACATTAAATAGTATAATGTAAGAATTTGTATGTTTGAATTATTAGCTTTGTATTTATATACATAGTTGTTACAATGACATGTTTATTTCATCGTTTATTTTAGTGTTGTAGAGTTCATTGCGGAGGAAATTCACCTAGAGTTAACCTCGAGGAAATATTCATCAGTGACATCCATTGATATTATGTACTGTTTATCTAGATTGGCAAAGTAAATTGGTGAATGCAAGGCTAACAACCATTAATAAAAATACATAATAATTATTGTATACTACATTACTTATACAGGAAAATGCAATTCTATAGTCACCACATCTCTCTTCTCTGGGTAGCTATTAAATTGGAAATCGACTTAAATCAATGCCAACATTTCCAGATAATTTTACCGTAAATAATTCGATATTCTTTAGAGTAAATAGACTCGGATTATGCAAATAATTCTTTTTACTACATAATGTGTCTTATTCTATTGTCCTCTTTTCACACTACCATCTTGTATAATGCCTGTTTTTTAATCGGACTCTAGTTTACATGAGAAATTAGTGTACCAATCCAGAGAATTTAATTCATATCTAAATATATTATGTTCACACTCATTTACTCCTATCTTCCGTTTCCCCATAACAGGAACACGAGGTCCAGACGCCCTCGGGTGTCACTCTTCGTGTTTACGTGCAGCCTGGGAAGGATTACTCACTCATCACTTACCATGATATCGGCACAAATCGTGAGTTTCTAGGAAGAAAATGGGACCTCTGTGTGGTTTAACCAATGATCTCAAATTGAAACAATTTATTTGTAAATTAAAATGCATGTATTTATAAATATTTAACAAATATTTATTTATATCTAAATTATGCGATAAATGATACTTTAAATACATATTCATATGTTATTATTATTTTCAAATTTCTCACAAAATAGACTTGCTTAGAATGTATTTGATATTCGATGTACCAATTATATATTTATGTTGACCGTTTAATTTAACATGTATTTAACGTTCAATATACGTTCAGTCAACCTATCTGCTAAATATATATAATATTGTGTCGTATACCTATTAGTGTAGGTTTCTATTTTCTATTTATTACTATTTATAACTCAAAACCATTAATTTCTCTTTTACGCCTATTCATTTTTGCATCAAAACTGGTACTATTACATTTCTGCATTTGTGTGTTGTTACAATAATGACTGTTTTTGGCAATATACACCAGACTAAGGCTTTTTAAGTAGTAATATGTTGTACAAATTCGCAGAAGATTAATTTAATTTCTATATTTTATATTAGATTCTGAGTAAGTGCGGCTGCGACTACATTATATTCAACTTGGAAGATAGTGCATCCTGGATTTTATCGATTTTCAATTTATGATTCGAACTTCAACAAACAAGATATTGATTGTAAAACTAAACTAATTTCACCAGGGATATTCTCGCATTTCCCCTAATACGTGTAATGTATATGTGTAGTTTGGGATGATAGGTTCCTACTATAATTGGATCATATTATTTTCATTCTCCGCCTCATGGAATCTGGTAAATTTAACTAAATGGTAAACTAACTTCAGTAAACTCTTACTTTGATTTCAAATTTGATCAATTTCTTCAAACCAAAGAGATTATAAGCGCTTGTTTCCGGGAACTATGATGTTTACTTTAATATTACTTAATCGATTGCAGAAATACCTACAAATGATACTGATAATATGTATTTTTTTAACTTTTTAATTGCTAAAATGGAATTAGCAGTAGAAAAAAACTCCTTTTAAATTTATGATCCGTTTAGGAGTATTCCTATAATATATATTTTTTCTATTACATGTATATACATCTAACTTAAAGTTAAAAGCTAAATGTGAGACTAATCTTACTGTTACTTTTTGTTATTGTAAAACTCTTTATATTCATGTATAACATTAAGACCTCGAATTGAGATTGTTTTGTAGCGTAATTTTAAAAGCATTTTTATGTGTTTTAAATTTGCAGTTTTTAATTAATAGCTGAGATAGAAATCTAGCACATACATGTTTATACAGTTTTTTCCCTGTAGCTTTTGTTCAACAATATATGTTCTATATATAATTTTACTACAGGGCTCATAGAAGTCAAGGAAATCAGGTCATTTTTTGGGTGTGTTAAAGATGTAAATGCTTATTTTAATTGTCAGGAAATTTGGAATATTTTTAGAGAAATAATAAAATCTGTTTCCCTGTATTACTTGGAAGTTTTGTAGATTATATATTTAGGTGACTTACCCCGCATATATTATTATACTATGGGTTAAATTGCATTCATGCATTGCCGGGATGTATATTATAATATTAAACTTAACTGATTAGTTTCAAAGTAGAGTGATAGCCTAGTGGGTTGAACTCCTTCCTGAGTTTAAAACCGAAGGTATAGCAAGTTCGAATCCCGGTACATACTCCTGCTTAGCTTTAACAAACTAATTTGCGCTATACTGCATTAATTGACTAGTTTAATTTATGGCGAGTAGTATTTTAATATAAATATCAATAAATTCAGATTTTGTGTGATATCATCTTATAATATTACTGTTTGTAGTATTGGAAGGTGTGTTTCTAAGTGACGTACACACCTGCACTATTCTCTACTCTCCACATCGTTTAGACACCTCATTCCAGTCCTTCTTCAATTATCCGGAGATGCGAGTCATCCTTCAACATTTTACTGTCTACCATATCTGCGCACCTGGCCATCAGGAAAACGCTCAAAACCTGGCTACAGAGTGAGTTGTTGCCAAAAGAAACACGACTTTGTCGAACCTGAATTGCTGTGTATATTTAACTCTTCTCATCCCTGATTTAGAGAAGAACGTAAAAGTCTTCTGACGGCTCCATCCGCTGACGGGGATACTGACGGAAGTGGTGGTGGTGGCGGCTATTTGTCTGGTTGGTGGGGCAAGCCCAAGTAAGTTATTATCGTAGATATAAGACATACTTAAGTGTATATTTAAGACAAGGTGTAAGATTGAAATCCTGTCATTTGCATAATTAGTCATTAGTTTCCATCAGGAGATACAAAATTCCTCAAATTTGCTGTAGATTATGCGAAAAGAGATACTGTATATTGCAATCAAACCTTTATTGTGTTATCTAACTAATATGAATATACATAAATTTAAAGGATATATAATTTTATAAAATGTAAATATATATATATATTTCTAAAACCATATCTCAGTAAATACCTTTCAATAATTCTCTTGTCCGGATTTTATCATACAGCTTCCTGTCTACATTAACCAAAGCTATTCCACTATCTCACTCTGATTACACATATACTACTAACTAGGAGTTGGAAGCGGTCTCTGAGCTGGATAAATTATAATACTAATTACAGACATGAATGTGTTAGACGCAATACCAGTTAAACCCAGGAGTAAGTAGTCCGGATTTGAACCTGCAATCTCTGGTTTGAGAAGCAGGCGTGCTGTCCATTGGACCATACTACTTACTACTTGTGGTTCTATATTAGTAGTCTGAGTGGTATGTTAAGCAGAATGTTTGAATTAGAAGTTTCTATAATACTGAACATATTTTTTCGGCATCCTTTTTTTTGTATTTAATCACTACTATATTGTTTCCATGAAAACAGCCTAGATTAGAGCAAACAAAACGGTTCTCTGTCATTCTCCGCTAAAGTAAGGCGCTTGTTTGTTTAAGCCTCATTTTATTATCATTAATTAGATTTCCTTGCGGAATATGTCCACAGCCCATGCTCACTTTATCACTCACTCCCCAATCTCACATTATTTGTTGATATTGCGGTGGAAGAAATAATTTTACGGTCTTATAATTTAAT
This sequence comes from Invenusta paracnida, assembly GCA_036023295.1. Taxonomy (NCBI): domain Eukaryota; kingdom Metazoa; phylum Platyhelminthes; order Proseriata; family Coelogynoporidae; genus Invenusta; species Invenusta paracnida. The sequence goes on from JAYRBW010088548.1 coordinate 8,429, forward strand.
GATATAGTGAACGAGAGATAGGAAATTGCATGGTGGGTCTTTGGTGGGAAGTCTGAATAAGTATGTGCATCGTATTTCCTCCTTGTATATACGCTCCTATATGTGGATTAATAATAACTTTCTGTTGTGTGCACGAACCGGCCGTATTAACTGCTCAAAATGAGGAAACTAGTGTGGCGCAGTCGGGACTGGAAGAGAAAATAAAACTTTGTCACGGAAGTGGCAAGCGAGCGATGCGAGTTGGGGAACTTTTGAAAAGGACTTGAAGTGGAAAATCAATAGTTCTTCAAAGTTAGAAGACAGTCGAGAAACACTTGGGTCATTATTAGGATAGACTACTTAGTCGACAACGGCGATTATCATTTGCCGGTCCTTATACTATAATTTCAGATGATATTAAGATGACTATGACTCCAAATACAAGATATGTTGCACAGCAATGCGCATGTCTGTGACCACATATCTGTCATAGAGCTAAAATGGTGTTGCTAAGTGGTTTTTCTTCTCGTCCTTCTTTCCCTTGGGAATTAATCTTTCTCATAGCCTTAGGTCATCAGCGTTCCTATTTAATATATATAATATATACTAGAAGTCTATCTGGTGGAATTTTGAGTTTGATCGATTGCTTTTATAGTCGCAGTGTTAAATTACAAATTGAAAAATTATGATTAGTTGCTCCTAGTTTGGTATCATTTACTGAACTAAGGGTTTTGTCGTAGGATATCTACAGTCAAAATGAAAGATTGATTTCTTCTCAATAGAAACTTTTTTTAGCAGTAAGATGTTTTTTTATTTTCATTTATATGTGGACAGTTTAATAGAGCACACTTGTTTATTTTTTAAATTGGGAATTGTAATGTTTCTAGTCTTCTTTTTTAAATGGGCATCCCTTTGCACTTTTTGCAAATTTTTATTTTATGTTGTATTCAATAATTACTGATTAAATATTGAAGTATACAATTTATGAGTCAATATAAACGTATGTGAAAGAAATATAATTTGATAGTTTTGAGGTATCGTCTTTTTCTTTCATGATTTATGATGAGATCTCACTGATATTTCTACATATTTCTATTATAATTGGAATTAATTGGTGCAAAATGAATTTTGTTACTAATTTAGAACAAAATACTTTTATACTTTGTCGTACTGATGTATAACACCTACTAAGTTTGCTTGTGAACAGATCAAGTTACAACTTTTTTGTATCTAAATAGCTTGTAGCTATAGCTAGCTAGTCATACTGCTTGTTTAATTCCGATACATTCCATGTGATATCAAATCCTTATTAACTTTTTGTATTGGTATTAGAGTTTAGTCTGGATCCGCTCAGCATTATTAATTCTCGCGTTCCGATTCCTAACTGGCATGATTTGCACACAAGTTGCTCTCCCCTGACTGTATCCCGAGATGTTTACGCAACTCGCTTATTCATCGATCGATACGTATGCCTTGTGAGCGTTGCTTGCATAAATGTTGTTGTTTTAAAACCGAAGAGCTACTTTTCTACTTTGAAGTAAACAAGCGCGGTCATGTTTTATGCCTAATTATAATTTGAGTCATATTTGAATCATTGTCTCTTCGATAATTACTCATTTGACGACGAATATAATAATATTTGACGACAATTAATATGCTAACACGATGAGCTTGGTATGTCTATATACTACCAGTGTTGGGTGTCGTACTGAGTACCTGAAGCCGTGCATTATTTTAACAGGCACCTCTAACACTTTAATGCATATTGTTTACGTGCGTATTAATGTGAGCAATTAGTAATGCAATTTTTTGAACAATTAATCAATAGTTAAAGTCTGCACTAATATAAATTATTAACAGTATGGGGATAGCTAGACGGTACTGTTTCTACCTTGTAAGGTATCTTTAGCTGCTCATGCCCATCATATTGGTTGTATAAATATTATTTTATTAGCACAAATAAGCTTCTTTAAGGGCTTTAAACCATCAGAGAATTAATATTTTTATGTAATATCTAAAAAATACTCCGTATGTACTTTTATCTACCTGAGTGCTTAGTATAGTAGGTATTAGATTTATATAACGAGCCCTCGTCATCTTACTGTCATCTTGATAATACTATATTATTTTAAGATATTGTGTATATATTATATGTATATAGTTAATAGTCATGAATAATCAATAATATTGATCACTTCCACCTACAGCCGCAACGAGTACATCGATCCAAAAGAGAGGTTCGATCCGCCGCAACACACACTTTTGTCTGTTGTTAATGATCTGTTGTCTATCTATCTATCTATTTATTACATCATATTTAATTTGCTTTGTTCGATTTTTGTTCATTTAACTAATATGTATCGTAAACAGAGGGACTTTTATACAGTTCGTATGGTCTACAACCGGACATGTAGATCATTACGTATTCAGTATCGCTCCGAAATAGTTAAATTTTATTTTGCCATTTTAAACTAAACAATTGCTTTTTATTTATGTTTTAAAATTTTTTTTTATTGTTGGGTAAATCACTTTCGTTTGCCTGAAGATACATATTTATTGTTCGAAATCTTTTCTTTGTCTACAAATTAATTTCAATCTTGCATGAAATGTTTATTTTATGCAACATTTTTCTTCAAAATTAATCTTGTTATTACAGTTTATTTTGATAATTGCTCGTATTCTTGGTGTGTTAGTCAAGAATACGAAACTAATTGTTATTTTTTCCTAAGCTCTTGAAGTAACATTTTTTCCAGCTAAGTTTTAGTTCACAGTTGCATGCAATTATTGCTTAAAATATCGTTTTGTTATTTTGCTATTATTAGTCACATATTTAAGTGCTGCAACTTTTGATTTGCAGTCGATTATATTCTACACATTTTAGTTCTGTCTATTTCATAATTAAGATTTTTTATCAATTAATAACTATGCATCGCTATCGTAAAATTGGGTATACATAACAAATATATATATATACCTATATGCATCAATGTATATTAACAAATAACCTATTTGCTTGTTTATTATGTAAGCCTAGTTTTTCGTTTTTTTTCACTGTTTTCAAAAATTCGAAATTTTATTTCGTATTTTTGAAACTTTTATGCATATCTGACCGTTTTCTCTAAGAAATCGCTAGGTATAATATATATTCTATTATATAACACGTATGAAATTTATGACAGAATATAATTTTGACTAAATTTTATTAAATGTACGTTTTATAACTTTTTAGAATATTGTACATATAACATCGTATAGTATAATTATAGGCCTTTTACCTTAAGTGCATCAAATATAATTGCTCTAGTATTATATTATTATTTTTACGGTTTTCTGCACTACATTTCTTTCAAAGCTTAAACTAATCTATATTTTTTCTATATCCCAAGAGTATAATATTCCTCTTTTGTGTACAAGGGATGATTTATATTCCTATACTATTATACGCTATATCCTCTCTTTCACTATCTCCTCGGCAGATTTCAGTACCCCAATATGGACGAGCTTGCCACTATGATCGATTCCGTGGTAGATCATTTCAAGTAAGTATACTTAACTAATCTATCAACCAGAATGGGATGCTTGCTAGTCCTCCCAATTCGTTTGTTTCTTTCTGAACTAAGGGATACATTTTCTGACAACTTCATTAATCACTATTCTTGGAGTCTAAAGGCAGGGAATTCCTGATTTGAGAACTACAATTCGTTTTGGACAATTTTATTGAAATTTTATAAAATTTAATTTTTTTAATGATCATACTTCTATTTGTTTCATGGGCTCATTAACTTTGTTGAAACTCTGTTGAGGATGTATACCTAAGCAAATTTCTGGGTGAACAGGTTATTATTTTCATAGTTAATTCACTATTTTGAGATAATATTAATTTTCTATTTCCTACTTATTAAGCGAGTTGAAAACTTATTATAATTTGTTTTTATGCAGTTATATGCAACAGGTATTATATGAATTCGTAACTTTTATGTAAAAACCACGTCTTGAAAGGCCCAAAATAGTATGATGTAAAAGATGTTTTCAGTACTTGTTTGTATGTTTGTATATACGAGTACTTAAACATATTAACTTTTTGATTATTTGTTATACATACAATGTGTACATCTCCACATGATTAGCTTAGTGAAATCGCTATCATACCTGTTACATTGACATAAAACTTTGAGGTGCATCATAATTATACTCAGTATATTGAACGTTGTTGGCAGAAACGTGAACGAAATGATCTTAGTTTTTTAGTGAAACAATTTATTGGAGGGATGTATCTTGCTCTTTTCTTTTTTTAATGTTTTCGGGGTAATTGTTGGTAAGTTGTATCGTATAAGTTAGTATTCTCATACATTTAATAAATACATATAAGAATTTGGTTAATAGTTTTGATTTTATTGAATATCAAAGATATTTTTATATTGCGAGCTTTATTAAATTTCTACATATTACTTTTAAATAATACAAGTTGAAGATCTCAGCATACTTTTAGATGTGTCTTTTTAAATTAAATATGAAGTTAAGATACAGTTATTGCTTATTTATTTGTATTTTATAAAACAACAAGGCATAACCTGGCACTCAGTTAGAAATATATAACAAATAGTATTATACATTTAAAATAGTGTGTAATGTTATATAAACGGATGTATTAAATTGCAATAAAAGGAATGGAACATATTATTACATAATTATATAACATTATCAATATTATAATTCACATCAAATGACACGGATATTTTAACACTAGAACGCTTAGAACGAACCAACTTAGTTTAATACTTTATATTTAAATATCCTTAATAGCTTGACATGTTTGTAGGGCAATATTTGTATGGTCTTTTAAGGTGTCACCTATATTTTCTACAATTTTCAGAAATACACAAATCATGCTAAAATGAACAAATAGATATACCGATGGGATTAATACATTTACTACTAAAACAAGTGCGACTATCGTTAAAAATCCTCAATGTTTAGATCATAGAGTATTGATAGATAGAGTTGCAACTCTTCTTGATAATTGAAAACAGTCGGATACTACTATTTTCTTACCGTAAAGATTTAGTAAAACAATACTTTAAATGCAATATCTCTTAAATAGTAAATGTGGTATAAAAGTTTGGGGTGTAAATGTAACTAAATAGATTTTATAGATTTTTGTGAAATTTTAAAATTGTTCAATTTTGATAATTAATTTTAAAATTATAAAAGCAGTTTACTACTCATTTCATATTCATTTATGCAAACTTCATTGAAATAGAATGATCGACAAATATTTAAAACTCGATGCATTTAAAATCAGTAAGAGTCAAAATTATTTAATTTCTCTAGTTTTAAACAGTTAATTGGTTCTGTTTGTGGTGATATTATTAATTGGTTTAAATGATATTACCTCATCATTTAAAAAATAATAATTCTCATTTAGTATTATCGACACATTTTTGTTTTGTTTTTAAGATAATTATGGTACATTATCTTATTTTTTAGATTAAAATACGCTTATAAAATTATTTTGAAAGGTAATATTTGATTTTGATCAGTAAATCAGGTTTTAGTTTGTGTGTATTAGTTTATCTCTGTTCATTTGGTTTATGAACTAAAATAACTAAACTTGCACTGCGCAGTATTTCTATTTCATTCATTGATTATTCTTGGGTATTTTTTTTGTATAGTTTTATATTAAAAATTTATTGAATACTTTGTTATCGTGGAAATTAAACACTCAGAAGGATATAGTTATTTCTCATCTGGAAGAATATTGTCACCCAGTTTAGAAAAGATTTTGTATTGAAGTTAAAGGATAGTGTGTCCCTGGCGTTTGACAGTATTTACGGACACCCTTCCCTAAGTCAAAGCTCCTTTCTGTTTTCCCCTTTGAACAACATCTTGAGGTAAAGGTAAACACAAAATTGTATTATTTTCCGTGATATAAACATAATCAATATACACGATTGGTGTTGGCTGTAGTACCTAGTTAGCGCGACAAAGATGGATTTATTTGTCAAAACAACTGAATAATATTTAATTATTGTAATTAGTCGTAATTATTGTTTTACCGATCATTTTTTAGCTAGCTAATAGTTTATATCCGTGACCATTTTTTAAAGCACATGGAAAGACATTTTTGAATACAGAGGCTATGTGTCCAATATTTGTGCTAAAATGTGTGTTCTATTTCAATTTCTATAATATACAGTTGTTCTTGTTTTGTTATTCAGTATCAAAAGCTTTCTTGGTTTTGGAGTGGGCGCTGGATCGAATGTTCTTGCCAGATATGCTGTAAGTTTGACATCTGTCTGTTATTAGATTAACAGTACTGTTTTAAATGTTAATAAGTTTTATTCACGGTTGGCTTTTGCACTGAGGAATTTATTATAACTTTTTATTTGTCAGTAAGTTGTCGCTGTTGTCGTAGTATCTCTATAATTCGTATACGCGTGTCATTGTTAATGTTTTAAACTATTATCTAAACATATGAATTTTGTGCATAATTCTGTTTTATCTTCTTGATAATGAATTTTTAACACAAATTGATATTAAAGCTAGTTTCAAAGATTTAAATCTATTCAAGTGATTTAAACTATTATTTAACATTAGTGATATTTTTTTAAATTGTTTTAGTTGCTCTCTAAAATGCTTTCAATATTTTTGCGCTATATACAATTCTACTAATTCATTCCCCTATGTACATTATATAGAATTTGATTGGTGAATATTATTGGAACACCAATGGATTTCGTGGTCAATCAAAATTCTTGAAAAAAAAAAAACTTTATCTTCAATATTGATTTCAAGATATACCAACAATCGATGCTGACATTTTTAACCGGTACCGGTTTATATTGTACAAGTGTTTATTCAATTTTGTTTTATTTAATAATAAAGTATTCTCAAGTATGCATTTTTAAATTACTAGATTTTAACAAACGTATTATATATATAGGATTCGATACTTGATGAACCTATTCTTCATTATATACATTTTAGATATAATACATAAAGATATATTTATACCCAGATATGCCTTAAAAATGTATTTAAATAGAAGTAAAGCCAGACTTTTTACTATTTACATACAGTATACTTTATGATAATATCGTATGATAGTTCGGAAAGTAGAGTCTGACCTAAATATAAAGATACATCTATAGGCTGATATTTTTTCAGTTACAAAATAGACTATGTCATGGTTGGTAGCTTATTTTTATTAAAATTCAATTTGACGTTTGCTTGCGCTAAGAAATCTTATTCTTGTGTTAACTAGATTTACTATAGAAAAAATATCCACTATTTTATTATTCAATTTGGTCTTCCAAATATTTCTGCCTCACCGTCTAATTGATTTTCAGTTAGTGGAGGCATATAAATACAAGTCTAACACCTTTTTGTGCACTGATTTAGCTTTTTTGTGGTTTCACTGTGTTATACTAAGTAAGTATTGTATATGACTTCGACATAAGAATTAGTTATTTAGCGACTTAAACTGAGCCTATTGTGTCCCGGCTTACAACACTGTGTTTTGGGGGGTATTCTATTGTAATACATAGTACACCTACTAAATCAACCGGAAAAGTATCAAGGTAGAACTGGCGACGATAATATTTTGATCAACCTAATCCTAAATTGGATTTCGTGGTCAATCAAAATTCTGCATAACATTTATTTTAGCTTCATTATTGATTTCAAAATATACCGACAATCGATGCCGACATTTTTAACCTGTATCGGTTTATATTGTACAAGTGTTTATTTAATCTGTCGTTTTGTATTTGTTTTCTCTATTTCGTTTGTATACCTGTATAATGTGCTATAAATTTTAATTCCAACTATATACCTACATTAAAATTCTAAGCGAAACACCATTAATTGTAAATAATTATAGATCTGACCACTAGTTTTCTCACTTTATCAGATAAATCTTACTTGCGAAATGAAAACTTATCTAAAAATAAAATCTAATCTACTTACAGCTATTTTTTCTTGAATCAGTGTTGCAAATATGCCATTATTACAAATAAGTTTGATTACATTTTTACCGTTAGAATGCTAAAAAAGGTGTTTTATTTTATTTTGGTGAAAAGTATATTGCATTCACTATATACGCCAAAAAGAATGGCACATAATTGTGCACGTCTTACTGCTATGGCGCCAGCGATTTATTTAGAATGGATAGTTATTTAGTACGTTGCATTAGGCAAACTATAATAAAAAACAATGTTTCTCATCTACAAATCATTAGGAATTCGAATTCGCCTTATTTACGTGTCATGCAAATTTATTTAAAATAATTGTGCCATTATTTTTGCGAACATCGTATAATATGATAGACAACAATTATTGATTGTCTAATATAATTACCAAATTCTGTTTTCGCCTCTCAATCGAAATTGAGTTGAACATTTTACTCAGACTGGCAATCAGGTTGATAGTATCTTTGATCTTGCACTATTTAGACTATGTGATGTACCTTTCTCTATACATAGATGCGACGTCCTGACCGTCTTTTGGGACTCTTTCTGTTGAACCCCACCGCAACCACAGCCACCTACTATGAGTGGTTCAAGATCCGATGGTCCGATCTGCCTCAAATGCAACGCGGTATGATTACCGATGGCCTCATGCAGCTTCTTGAAAACCACTGGTTCGGATTTGTGAGTACAAAATTGGGATTCTTTGTAAATCCCATACCTTATAATATGTGAGTCTTGTAAATGAATATTAATTTAATTCTTTGCTAGTATAGTTAAGTGCGACGTTATATCGATGAAACATAGAATACTACTTTCTATTTTTGGACCCTAAATTCTATCAATTCGCATCAAACATTTATATCTCTCGTTTTATTTATTTAACAATTATGGTTTTTGACAATGATATAAAAAAACTGGTGCACATAATTACTTGAAATTAATTTATTCGTCATATAAATTAATTTATTCGTCATATAAATTAATTTATTCGTCATCATCCAATCTAAATATGAGCATGTTCTATTTCAACGTACAAATACCTATATTTGCAAATATACACCATGATTTCTACTCCTTCAGTCTCTAAGGGGTTTTACTAGTAGATTATAATGTAAGACGTTCCACTTGTTTCAATAAGTATAGTTTTCCTCTTATATTAGTAATGGAAACGTGGTTTCTGCATCACCCCCCCCCATTTTTTAAAATTTCTCTGCGAATAAGTTGCAATATATATTCATATTTGTGTAGAATTTAATAACATCTTTTCTCTATTATAATTTTTTAATTTTCTACTTCATCGAACGTACTTATGCCGTAATTCTTGAGAAGTGTTTATAGTAACATGATCTATGCCCCACACCCATTTCACCCCTATCTTCCACACCCCCTCCCATCTTTAGTTCCAAGCAGAGCACCCCGATGTCCTGGAACACTATCACCAGACAATGCGTCGACTGAATCCCTCCAACCTGGGCGGCTATATAGAGGCCTTTCTCTCGCGGAATGACCTCGGTCTAGTTCGTAACCTCAGCCCCGAGGCCAACTCTTCTAGTTCCCCTCCAGCCCCGGGGGTCACACCCACTACGATCTGCGTGGATTCATGTCTCGTGTCGGGCGGCAAGGCGGTTGACCTCTCCCGGGCCATGACTGATATGAACGGGCGAATGAACCCGGCCAAGACGCAGTTCCTCAGTGTGAGTTCTAGTTTGCCTAGTATTTATTAATAACCCCCCATAGTGTATGTTTCTGTGTTTAAGATCTTTTAGCTGCTAAAACAGAATTAGTCAATAGTTAAATGTGTCCTTCTTTATGCTTTTGGAAACATTTATTTAGCATCTACTTTTCTTATATTATAGTATTTAAATATTATCGTATACCAAAATCCAGATAAACTCTCCATCTTTTTTTCTTTCTTTTTTAATGGTAACGTGTTGTTATTATTTATCGTGAACTAAAATACCGCTAAATGATAAAAATAAGATTCGTTTAATTGATTCGAGAATTAGTAAGCTTCTCGGGCTATTCGCGTACTAGTAACGCTTATGGGAGCATATTCTAATAGTGCACACCATTTCTTTCAATAAACTATTGATATATACATAATTACTATTGACACGTCTATTTAACGGACAAAAATATGTTATGTTTGTAGGTTCCCGACTGTACTGGAATGCTTATGGAAGAAAATCCAGATAAACTCTCCGTCGATTTTCTCTATTTCTTACGCAATGTTGGCCTATGTAAGTTGGTGACATAATACCTGTGAATAATAATTGAAACAATGAAGAATTACATAAATATATCGTGCCATACAGAGTATACTACTTACATTATACCACTAGTAGTACGAGAAGAGCTGCATAACACACGGTTCTAATTTGGTTGGGTCTCTTTACAGAGTACAGAAATAATAAATACTGCACCAATATTTTATTAGATTGTTTCTGTACTGCCTTTTGGTTAACTTTAAAAACTAAATTTATATACATTTTAATGACAAGTTTAGGTTTAATTTTCCTTATTTTTTTGGTAATAAAAATATTTAATATTATTTTTATAGCGAATTTTTGTATATTAATTTTTCTGCACTTTTAATTGAACATGTTTTATAATTAAAATATTATAAATTTAAAATGCTATTGGCTCCTTTATATTATAATGATAGTCAAATATTATATAACCATTATTATATTTGTCTATTATTTGACTAAAAGTATTTAATGATATATTAACTATTAATATTACCATATGTAATCAAGTACCCCCCCCCCTTCCCTCCCTCTCTTCTTTCCAATCTAAAATTGTCAATGACAATGTTAGTGGTCGCCATGACTCCGGAAAAGCTACGCGATCAGGCGGTTACCATGCAAACCGAGGCACTGATGCTACGTGAGAAGGACTGTGCTGATATCGTGCCTGAGAACATTTGTTAGACTCCAAAGAGATAGAATGGGGATAGCAGCGCAAAGTCGCAGATTCTAGGGGGAAGATAGTAGATTAATGGCAAGGATAATAGTGGCTAATCGCTGATCATTACCTATAAAAGGCGGATAATCTCATAAATTTATTAAAAAATGTTCAATATATTTATTCTGCTATTGTGTTATTTTTTAAGTAGCATATAATTATAATATGTGATTTTTATTTTTTATTCACAAATGGTCATTTAATATTATGTTAATTCAAAATGTTAATTTGTGAATTAGAATGGTAGGTATAAAACTGCGACTTCTATAACTTGTCCTTTATCTACTTTCTTAGCCTGTGGTATCCATTGCCTAGCTAGCCATCACAATACTTTTAATTATAATAGATCAGAGCTCACTCATTGAAAAAGAATCCCTCGGACTCTTCCACGATCATTTTTTAATTACCTAGTTCATAAAATGTTTTGAGTACTTCTCATTTATTATGCCCTACTTTCATATACATTGAGCTTCAAGTGATTTGTGGCCCACATAGATCCCACTGTCTACATCTCCTTTCTTCACTTCCCTGGCCCTGTTGACAAAAATTAAATTCATTTCTCCCTGCTCATTTTATTTGTGTACAGATGTCCCTATTCTGCCCACTTACTTAGTGCTACAGCATTAACACTAGTTTTATTATTTTATTACTTTTCTCGGCGTCAAACGACATCCAACGGATCTATTGGAAAAATTCTAATTTAAAGCAAGGTTCATTACTAATAATAATTTCCCTGCGATTTTATCTTAAAAAAATAACCCTGATTAGTGGTAAAAGTCATTCAATTCTGCTCATATAAATGCACTCTATCTTAAGACACAGTGATTCAGTGTCTTCCTTCTAAAAATCATCACATGTCGTATTGGTCTGACTTGACGGCTTCGGTCATTCATCATTATTGTATCACTTGTCTATTTACTTATCTTATATATAATGCTCGTATAATGCGTGTTTTACTGCCTTTTAATTTACAGAATTTGTTCTCCCATAATATTAGCATTCCACAGTTCATTGTACATGACGAATTAGAATTGGTACATGTAGCATCAACGAAAATCGTTCATCTTTTTTATTAACCCTATTTTGTTGTTTAGATAATCTTGGTTCTTAATTAGCTATAGTTATGTATCATGCTATATACATACATACACATATTTACTGTACTTTTATCATAAAAATACCACATCGTTATTTTGTTTGGTGTTTATCCTTTGTGCAATTAAATAAGTTGATCTGCTTTTTATCGAAAATAATTAAAATGCTATTGTTTTTGCCGTGCAGCTCATTCTACAGTTTTTTAATACAATTGGTGACATACAATATAGCTAATGAGCTGTTTGAACATTAAAAAAGTGGGCTGGGTCCAATTGGAAATGTTTGGATTAAATGATTTGTAGTAATTATTTGCTTAGATAATGGAACGTGATTTTTAAAAATATAATATGCTTTGATCTGGGTCTATTGGTTAAAAAATGTTTAATTATAAATTCAATTTTGAATTTATAATATTCGTATTTTCAAAAGTGGGTGTCAATGCTTACTGATACGTTTATCGCGTGTACCGTTATTTCATTCTAGTTGAATTCTATAAAAATTGCTTATGCTGAATAAAAGCTTTATGTAACATTGAATTCAAAAAGGAAACGATTCCTAAAACGAATTTTATTAATTTTTCATTTTATAGTGTATAATATGGATCTTTTTTAGATATATTGTACTATACATCACATCTTGATTGACGATCTAATCATTTATTATTATAAATTCCTTTCCATTCACAAATTGACTAACAAACATCTAATTCAATCTGGTGTAGTAATAGTAACTTTACACGCGTGACTGCAGCGCATCGTTTAACTTAGATTGCCAATCTAAATGTTTTATGTATAATACAATATCTATGGTATAGTCTCTTTTATTATATGGATAACCATATTTAAATGTCAACATTATACAACACAAGATATTTGGAATATCTTTTAAAGTGATTCATTTATAAATATTCAGCATAGATTTTTATAAGCCTATATTTATATATATATATACGTTTGAAACACATTTCGTTTGAACAATTTGTTTTCAAAACTAAAAATTCTGAAAGTATAGCTGCACTATAAGTTAGGTTCTCTTCCTTTGCTGTTATTCTTTCGAAACATGCCTATAAAATCACCAATAAATCAATCTACGCATATTTAAAAAAAGTAATACACATTATATATACACACTACTAAATTTTATTTAGAATAATGCCTATGAATCCATGTATATTTGTTAAATACATCTTTTACACCTAGACCTATATATAATATGTATATTATATTTTGTACACTACTGGAAATAGGTTTAATACATTACATAAATATATATAAACTGAGCACTTCTATTTTAAAAATATACTTTGTTTAATAAACTTAAAAAATATTGTCAATGATTGTTTTAGTCACGTTTATTTATATTTTAGTTTTGTTTTACAATCGGGTTAAGTGTTTTTTGTTT
>JAYRBW010088559.1:0-21833 GCA_036023295.1 Invenusta paracnida
AACTACTCTTTAAGTTAGTAAAAAAATCAATGTTCTATCTGCCATAGTTTTTTCTCAGCACCATCTCAAAGTTAAAATTAGTAAATATTTCCGAATTCGCCCCCATCCGAATTCACCCCACCCTACCCTATGCAATTCTCTGCATAATAATATCTCGTCACGATCAAATATATAAGAATAAACTGGGTTAGATAAGCTATCGAATTCAAGCAAAAAAGGTTAAGGATATAATATACTCCTAGATATTTATTCCTTTTACTAAATGTAAATTTGTCGTTTTTATGGTGAGAATAAATTGTTTGCATTTTACGCAGTCAATTAGAATACTAATTTTACTACTTGTAAAATTGGAACAATCAATTATTGAGTGTTATTCATCGTGCGCATTTTACAACTGAAATAATGTCATTCAACGAATAATAGACTAATGTTTATGACTTTTCATCTCTCACTGTATGTAAAGCGAGCTACTACTTAGTTATTAATTAATTTACTTCTAATTTTCATCAGTGCTTAGCAAGTACAAGAGCCGTAAGGTTTCTCAGACTGTGAATCTGCTGACTGGAGAGACTGACGGTCCAAAAAGTGAAACCCCTACCAATCTAACCAAACTCCCTCCCAGCACACACTGGCACCCCAACCTCACCATCCAACTTCTCGACGATCACTCTCCCTGGATCCAGGGCTCAGTTCCACCTCCTCTCAATGACTGTAAGTCCATGGCGCTAAGATAAAAAATAGTTCAAACACGTAGCTATAGTGACGATAGCTTAGCTATCGACTGGGAAGCATCTATCTATAAGAGGATCACAACTAATAATTTTGAATTTTATACAGTTTCATCAGATTTCTGTGATTAAACGTTTCATTGGACAGTGAGAATTTTCTATTGCTGTGTTTAAATTGTATGATTCTTTCATTATATATCAGCTGTGGCTATATTTTACTCTGAGATGGCATTTTTTAATTCATCATATTAGTAAAGAATATTTACTAGAGGTTATTTTTGTAAGTATAATGGCTTTTTATTTCGATTCTTATTATAACTTTTCACCTTGAATGTAACAGCAGTTACAACGTATTACTTTGGAGCTCCTTACATCTTATACCTTATTGTTGTGTTAGTTGCTCGTTACTTAACTGACTACACCGTTTTGTAATATTATACCTCTTTGGATAGGGTTTGGCATAATAGCACAACGCCTTGTTTACATTGATTTACAGATAAATCCGTTTGCGTATAATTTATGCGAAACATGCTGTCAATTGTTTAAATATATTTATATGTTTATATATTTCTTTGGTAACAACAGATTAGTCAAAACTGTCTCAATAGCATTCTATTAAATAACGTGATATGATGAACTTCTAATAATATTGTAAGGCAATTATGTGACATAAATATATATATATATATATATTTTATTAACTACAAAATTATAAATATTGTTTTGTCTTTAAATTTTAAGGACTTGGTGTGGTTATACAACCAAACGCGTTAATAGCTCGTTTTAATTCATCAAGGCTATTAAAAAAAAAACTTTTTATAATTGACTCCAATAAATTATTGTGATGCATAATTATGCAGTAATTACAGATTATATTAGTATAATACATTATTATATGCATAAATATTTGTTTTACTTTTTAAATATAGATGTGTCTAAAAAATGGCGTAACAATTTGAAGAAATATGATTGTGGTCAAAAATAAAAATTCACGTTAAAAAATTGATGTATTTTTCAGTGATAATACGTACCTAATGTATTAATTATTAATAGCATGTACACTATTTTCAATGAAATTAGTTTAAATTGCCATTCTGGGGCGAGTTGCCAAATGTAACATTTCTTTGTTTAAAAATTGTAGTTTTGACCCGTATAGTTTCCCTCAAAAACGACATAATATGGGTGAAGGAATGAAAATTTCTGTCTTGCCGACTTTTCTGTTGTAATAATTATAATCAATTATTTGTTTGTTTGTTAATATCACGTCACTTATGTGGCCTAGAGTGCAGTGGGTGTACTATGAGGCACTTGACTTCGAGTGTACTGGATTTTTGTTTGTAGATTTAGCTACTCATATGCCCATAATAAAGTTTCCGGTATAACTTATAATATGCCACATAATATAATAAAAAAGTAAAAACAATGTTTCACCGCAAAAGACATTTAATATGTCAACTCACTTACAATTTAAATAATTTATACATAAAATCTGATTTGTAATTTTATTCATAAAATATTAAACATATATATTATATATATATAGAGAGAGAGAGTTTATACTACTACTCATTTCTGGATTATACCTAATTTTAAGCTTGTTATTTTAGTGACCATATTGTGTATTACTTGGTATCTCTTATTATTCTATTTTTAAATTATAATATTCTGGGATTAAACACTTGAAGATATAAATACATTTTATTCCATTTCTTGCAACATATCACAATGACCTCAACCCATGCAATAATAACAATTATGGTTAGTAATAAAAAACGAGATTGAGCACGCCTTTATTATTATACTATGTTCAGTTGGTATCTAAATTGTTTTGCCTTTTTAGTACATTGGCTCATTTACAACTTCTGTTTGTTTTTATAGCGTAGCCTGCGTTGTCAGATTAGTTTAAAAACTTTAACCTGTTTATCAAATTTGTTACTGTTAGACATCCACTTTTACACGGAGACTAATGAGTACTATCCGGTGGTGTTCATCAATGATTACTGGAATCTACAACAGGACTACATGCCGGTGAACGACACAACACCCTCCCTGAACCTCA
This sequence comes from Invenusta paracnida, assembly GCA_036023295.1. Lineage (NCBI taxonomy): Eukaryota > Metazoa > Platyhelminthes > Proseriata > Coelogynoporidae > Invenusta > Invenusta paracnida. Next base: position 2,788 of record JAYRBW010088559.1, read on the forward strand.
GTCTCACCTTCACTCCGATCTCACTCTTTCGTTGGCAGCTCTACGCCGCACAGACCATGCGCAATAAATGGTATTCGAACTTCCTGGGAGAGGGTATGGTGCAGGAGTCTGATGAGGAGCAGGACACTTTGAAGGTGAGAACCCGTCTCTAAGCCTTTTTGGTGGTATCTTGTGTCTTCTAAAATTGTTCTATCGTTGTCATTGGCACAATATTTCTACCCCTTTGCACATTTTATATCAAATCTTACTTAATTAGGTGAGTTTTCTTAAATTATTACTAATGAGCTATAACTAATAATATTTTATCTAAACCGCAAAGAAACTTACACAAATAAAACGTATACAAATTTGATTTAATTTATAGTAAACCAATTGAACAACAAATGGCACATCTTGAGATTTTATTAAAAATACCAAATACAAGCAAAATTCTGAGGCGATGTTAAAGTGATTTCCCTCAAAATTGACTCCCGGACAGTTTTCTTGTTGATTCAGTTTGTACCGCATGCCAAAATAAAGTGACTCCCCTTCTTTCACTGAATGCAGATTGACTCCCCTAAATGTCACGCGATACAAACTGACTTCCCTATAATACATAATAAGCGGCACAGATAAATATTATTAAGGCATGTTATAACAGCACAGATATGTATGTCTTTTTAGTTTTGAGAGAAAGATGAGAGTGAGAAAAATGAGCCAAAGAACAAAACTATACAATGTCTAACAGAGTCCGTATCACCCTTCATGAAATAAACTACCTTTTTATATACAAGTTAGGGGAGTCACTTTTTAATATGGAGTCAATATATTCCAGCATGCGTTACAAACTGTTCGAGGAGTCACTTTTTAATGGGGGTCAGTTTACTTCGTGACATCGATAGTGATATTTTATTTTAAATCTTATTATGTGATTAAAGTTTATTATATTTATTGTCATTTTGTGAATAAAGAATAATTCGCGAAATTATGAACAACATTCTTGGGATTAAGTTAGGAACCAAGTAATAAATATGACTAACAGGACGACAAATTTGCCTTTGACTGGATTCTGTTTTTCTTCCAGGTTAGTCCTGTCGCTCAGGTTTGATTACGAATCGAATGTGTACATACACGTATGTATTGTATACTACATTGGCATGCGTGCCTAATGCACTACTAAAATATCATAGACTATACAACAGTTGTGAGTAGGTACATTATTGATTGCTAGGGTGTAATTTTATTTTTATACGTATTACACCGAAGTTAAAATAACCATATTTTTTGACGACCGAAGTCCCATATTCTAATAGTTTATATGTGAATCTTGAATATTTAAAAACGAATTTCTTTCTATTTTTGTTGTGAAATCTAAGAGTTAGTACAACAAAATTAAAACTTTGTTCGGTGCTAACATAATGTTATCGATAATATTTTTCTTAGGTGGTTCCTTCGTTCAAAATAATTGATGACATATTTTGCTTTTCAAAGAATATATTATAGATCTGTATGTATTTTATATATTCTTTAAAATAACTACTAAATTTAAAAAATTCTATAAAAACATAAATAAAATGCAGTTTTTTAGTTAATAAATGTGACAGTTTTTATAAAACATTATAAGACTTTCGGAATATATTTTTTCTTATTTATTCTTAGTAAAAGTTTACTTTTTATAACTTTTATTCATACATTCTTTAAAAACACTTTGAATTTAGATAATAATAACACTCAGATTAGACTCGTGGGGGGTGACAAAAATACCCAGGTTGTACATGGCTTAATTATTCATATTCATGTTTGGTCCATCTTTTGTGAATTAATTTTTAGAAAACTCTTGTGGAGACAAATCCCTACTTGTTGGCCCTCACGCTCATCGTCTCAATCGTTCACAGTGTCTTCGAGTTCCTTGCCTTCAAGAACGGTACGTACGACCATAATGAAATGGATACCCACGGTTTTATTTCCACCATTCTTTGTAATTTTTGTTATTAGTTAGGACCGTAGATTTCGATGTTTCTGTTCTTTATGACAGATCATCCTGTAGCTTTACACTTGTTTTATACTGAAATAATTGACAATTTTACCGAGAATATCCATCATCAGTTTAGAAAATCAAATTGAATTGTTAATATACTCTAATTTTAATGAATATTTGTTTACTTTAAATATAACTTGTTTTTCAGTATTTATTACAACAAAATCATTTCTAATAAATATTACAATTAATAATATACACAAAATAATTTATTTTAATTTAAAAGAGAGATTTTCAATAGTTCTGTATTATACTGGGTTTTTTTCACTTGGGTGAAATATCAAACTGCTATGATAAAAGTGATGCCTGTATATTACATACGTCACGGAGGGGTGTTGTTTAATATATTATGCAAATGTCGATGTGAGTCTGGCTTAAATAATACTATTATACTTACAAGGCTGCGCTATAATTCTCGTTCAATTCTACGCATGATAACCTGGCCGGCTGTGTGTCTGTTCCCTCTACCCACAAATACGACAATATTATGATTCTAGCGACGCCCCTTCCCTCTCCACTCTCGCTGCTCAGACATCCAATTCTGGCATTCTCGTGAGTCACTCGAAGGTCTCTCGGTTCGCTCTGTCTTCTTCAACGTCTTCCAGTCGGTGATTGTTGTCCTCTATGTGCTCGACAATGACACGAATTTTGTCGTCAGAGTCTCCGTCTTCATTGGACTACTTATTGAAATATGGAAAATTAAGAAAGTCATGAATATCAAAGTGAATATATATTTTGATATTTTATCTAATCGTGTTTCCTTCGTTTGAATCTATTAGTATTACATTCGAATTGATTTTTAATATAAAATTAATTTGTTTTTGTTTAAATTGTATTTTTTTCTATGCAGAATGTGGCTTTCCTTTTTTTGAGTTGAACCAATAAAAATTGAGCCTTAAAATAATAATTCATTTTTTATTTTTTATTTACAAGCAAAGTTAAAACAATTATCACAATTAAAAAATATTTAATCAGTTCTATAGCTTTAATCTAAATAAATTAATAAAGATATGTTATAATGTAAAAAATTATAGCCAAAACGAATATGGCTGAACTGCGTAGTATTGAGTAATAGCGATACCTTAAATATATAAACTTATTTTTTACTAGTAAGACCTAAACTATTTATATGCCAGCTTTACAATACTTCTTTTTAGGTTGATCGTGAAAACCTGTTGTTTGGTGTTATCCCCCGTGTGAAAATTGATTACAAGAATACTTACTCACAGACGGACACCAAAAAATATGACCAGGTAATAATAATAAAGTGCATAGTTTTTTGTGTAAAATAAAGGTATCTAACATTTTTTAGATAAATAAAATAATATGACTTATGTACGCGTTATAATGCTCTTTCAACTATACTGTACTGTCCATTTCTGTCTAAACACTTCCACGCGGTAAAACCATTTACTGAAGCATAATATGGCCCCGTCTGAAGCTGAAATCAAGTTAAATTCTCTGGTTAATATAGCCACTGCCTCTTCAGGATCCTATTGTCAAAAAATAGTCCCCTTATGCACTTTCTTTACCCGAGGGTGAGTTATCAACTTGATATTGTGGTCTTTTAGCCTGTCTACGGTTGCTTGAGCTCTTTAAGCTGGGGAATTGATGTGTATCATGATGCAATATTACTGGAGGTGGGAACTTTTGACTGGTTGGATGAATGAAGTTTGGCAAAGTGTTTAGATTTATGAAGCCAACATAACAAGTAATTAAAGTAACTTGAAAATTGGCAAGTTTACTGAAGTCGACCGACCATATTATTATTTTCATTCCTACTTAGAATCTGGACATTTAACTTTTTAGTAGTTCGTTATCAGTATTATTAAACTTCAGTAACTTATTATTTATATTTAACGACACCTTTACTTTCTTTTTCAGCTCGCATTCCGCTATCTCTCCTGGCTGTTGTACCCTCTTCTGGTAATCTATGCCGTCTATTCCGTGGTCTATCTCGAACACCGTAGTTGGTACTCCTGGGTGCTCAACATGCTCTATGGCTTCCTCCTCACGTTTGGTGAGTTAAATTTAATTAAAATTATGGTGATTTAACATAAAATTCGAGGTTGTTCTATTATTATTTTAAATCCATTTTTGGTTATTTTCAATTAAATGAAATATGACGATGATTTTAAAAGTAAAACTATGAAAAAGATTTAAGATTTAATCTGAAATTAGGTATTATAATATTAATAATATAGTATATAGTAATAATAACATAATACTATCCACGATTATACTATTTGCTCACGTATGACACCTCATAACATAAAATGTAAGTAATGTTTTGGTTTCCGAAATCAATAATGGAGTATTTTTATTTGTGGTAATATTTGGCAAATCATTAATGAAAAATGGTATGTATGCAATATAAACAATATTATCAACTACCTAGATCTGCAATCCGAGAAAAGTTCTAACTGAGGAGTGTACCTTAATTTGACGAGTTTTCTGTTTTGTTTAGTGTAATTAGACAGTTATTTTCTATTACATACATTTAATATATTCTTATTGTACTTTTCCGATTTTATCGATTTTTTTAATAGTCAACTTCAAATTTATGATAACGATGTCCACGCATTTTGTCGTATTTCTTATTTTAAAACTGCGAAGATAGTGGGTATATTTACATTTCAACATTTTTAAATTTTAATAATGAACTGAGATAATTATTTCCGTCTCTTCTACATCTAAATAATGATTGCTTATTTCACTACACGTATAATTCTATAAAATAATGAGCCACGACAAACCGATGTTGATAATCATGATCTTCCTAATGCATACAAAACCGTATTAAAAGCTTGCTTTTAGTAGCTTATATTTTCTCGATATGTTTGTTATTTGTTGAAAATGAGCCATTTGGTGTGAAAGGGGTTATAATAATGAAGGTTGATTGCTTTCGAGGTATTGTTGTCGTAGTTTCTTAAAACAGAATTCTCTGAAATTTAATCTCCTAAGAATATCGATAATTTTTATTTCGAAACAGATATTTACAATATTTTATTTAGATATTAAATGTTATGATTAATCTTAAATATCCTAATAAAACTCGATTTTAAATATTTTTATTAATAACATTCAGTAGTTGCTTTTTACTATAAATATCGGTTTTACTGGAAAGTAATGAACTAAATCTGAAGTCTAAGGAGAATTCTTATCAATGTTATTTTATTAGTTTTTCTGTGTTTTGACATTGCTATATTATTATTATGTAAGGGGCAATCAATATAACTAGATATATTTTTTATCGTTTGCTTACCTGGACAAAATGCAATGCTTCGTAAAAACCGTTTGAGTGTGACGCTCAAACATTCTTCAAATTTATTTTTCGCTTTGCTGATATTGTGTGTCTAATATTGGATGTAGGTATTTAAATTGGCTATCTGTGTTATGACTAGAGTAGTATAATATTATGGATATTTTTTTAACAAATATTATTCTCAGTAGTAATCAATACTTTAAAATAGTCATGCTCTCTTTCACTTTCCTCCAGGCTTCATTATGATGACGCCCCAACTTTTCATCAACTACAAGTTAAAGTCAGTTGCCCATCTACCCTGGCGCATGTTGACCTACAAGGCTCTCAACACCTTCATCGATGACATCTTCGCCTTTGTCATTAAGATGCCGACTCTATACAGACTGGGCTGTCTAAGAGACGGTAAATATTTTTGGATGAATAGCTAGGCTCATTAAAACAGCTAATAAGGAGTATCATATTCTTTTCATAAATTATTAATTAATGGTGTTATTTTAGTTAAGTATTTTTAATATTTTTGTAAAGTATTCATTTGTCTAAATATTTAATTTCCGCGTTTTGCGATATTTTATTCACCTCTATTTTAGTGAGTCTAATACTGTACTAAACTATCGTATGTATAATTACTACATTTAATTTGTATTAGTTCGGTAGCTATCTACATAGCTAACCATTTGTTAAGTGTTACCGTATCTATGTTTCAATTGTACTTTATTATAATTTTAAATGTTAATTAAGCATAGCCAGCCCCAAAACTGTTGTAATGGCTAATTTATTATTTCGACAATATGTATACTTAATTATAATAAACATCATTATACCCATATTGCAACTTATTCATGTAATACATAATATTTCTTTCGATTAAACAATAGATTGTGAGATAATAAGATTCAGTAGTAGCATTAAAATAATTTTAAATTGTCTTGGATTGTCAATTTGAAAATATATGTTCCGTTTAATGGTGCAAATGTAGTATATAAGATATGCATTTATTGTCTAAACTAGCAATCTAGGAGTCCATTGTGTATTTTATTGATTTATTAGTCAGAAATTGCCCTACCAGCACCATATCTATCAAGCTTGATTTATTTGTCAGAAATTACCTTACCAGCACCATATCAATCAAGTTGTTTTTTATGCTCTTTTTCCAAGCATTGTATATACAACCTATCTGCTGGTTATCTACTATGGCATGTTAGGTGACAAAAGTGCAACCTTCATTATCTACGGTATATATGTATTACATAGATGAATAGTATTGCCTTATGTTACCGAAGAAAATACTAGCCTGCTAAGTATTGCTCATTAAAATAAGATATATATTAAAATTTTATAAGTTTCAAAATAATACTATTATTAAGTTTTCCATTTTGTAGTTATTCAATTTGTTGTTTATTCTTCCCTCACCCACCCACTCACGAACCACTAACAGATGTGATCTTCTTCATATATCTCTACCAACGCTACATCTACCCGACTGACCCGAACCGTGTGAATGAGTATGGAACTAGTCAACAAATGATCGATGCACGAAAGGGTACCACCACAAACGCTGCTGCATCCGGTTCGGGTGATGGATCTACCAACAGTATCACGGATGGTACCACTCCTACAGTAACTACCTCACCGGCAAATGGAGCAGCACCCGAGAGCAAGAAATCAAAGTAGAGAGAGAATGGAGTGAAGAATCTTTTTACTCGCCATCTTGTCCCATTCGGTACTTTTACTTACATACAAATGTCACGTTGCAATATTACTTGATTATAGAAAAAAACTTTCCCCGATCAATCCAGAAAATAAAGCATACAAAGGCGAACAATCGTTTCTTTATCCAATATTTTCCAATTATAGTGGTCTCCTTTCGGTAAACAAGACAAAAATGCAAGCGGACATTGTTAATACATATACATTATGATTTATGTACTCTTTATTATGCATGTCTCTATGAAATCACAATGTCTTTTCTCCTTAGCTCATTTCGGTTCTTTACTCATTTTATGCGTTCGTACACCCTCGTACAAAATATTAGTCCATACACATACATACATATATTGTTTTTGTTGTTTAACTAATGCACCCACCGGCATCTAGTTGAATTGACTTTTGGTTGGGGAATGTGCCAAATAAGATTCAATAATGATATATCGAATATAGTATCTTTTTAACCCTATCCAGTTTTGAATAGTAGCGTGTTGTTCGTATTTATTATAAATATATATATTATTTACTTTGTATGTATATTTCTCTGTTTCTATCTGGAAGTATATATATATATACTATGAATTAAACACACTACTCCATTTCCTGTAAGTAGTAAATGTGTAAGCATCAGTATTTTGTATGTTTGTCTGTTCAGTAATTTTGTGACATGGTACTTGGAACGTTTAGCTACCATCTCACATTTTCCAATCAATCTAACCCGTTTTAAACTATTGAAAATAGTTGTGTAATGGTATCTTGTGACATCCTTTCCAAGCTACTGAATCGTGGAAGCATTTATACCATTTTCTGTTTGTCCTCTATCTTTGTTTTTTAGTATAATGTCTTCAGAATGTTTCAGCCCAATATATATTTTTAATGTCATTGTGTACCATTTTACCTTAAAAAGTGTAACATTAATAAATTCAATTAGATTGATCACTTATTTTTTCTTGCTGATTGGTAAATTGGATTATTTGATCACTATGGTTGGTTAGTAATATAGTTAATAATGCATGATTAACGTCAATTTTATAATATGTATATTTTGTAAAATATATAGATCTTTATTATTTCCTGTGAGATATTAAATGTCAATTTAATTTTTCGCTAAAGTTTTAAACAAAATGTATATTATATTGTAGTAAGTTACATAGGCGTGCTATATTGCAGGAATACTTTTTATACATATATGAGAAGATAAGTTCATATTTTTACTATTTAATATTTCTATCACTTTTTCGTCTATATATTTACAAATAAAAACAGAACATAATTTCGAAACAATATAGCTCTTATTTATCGATAAATATATATTAAATAATTTCACAAATGTGATTAGATTAGATAGCATCAATTCACGATAGCTACATTTAAAAATATTATTGACACAGTCGCAAAAAATATTTGCCATTTTTGTCAATCATTTTCTCGAAATTCATAAGCATTATTCCTAGAATAGTCATTGAAAAAAATAGACAGCATTTGCGTTTAGATTGATACTGCAACTATAAAGCGATATTTTGACAGTAAATAGGTAGCTGACACCACACAATAAGTTGTCTAAGCATGCGATTAGTCTGTTCTACTTATGGAGTGACCTATATATGTAAAATTGTTTTAAATACTAAACATTGGTAGTTTTTATTTATTCTAAATTTGTATCAAATTTACACAAATCTAGGTAAACTATAGTTTTTCAGTAGTAATTATACTAGTAACAACTAACCGTATTTCACTTTTTTTATTTAAAAAATCAATATCTATTTCAGAATATTTTGCTGAGGAAATGAATAATACTCATTTGCGTATTTTTATGTCAATTAATAAATTATGGACAAATTTTGAGTATCCCTTAAAAGCGTGTTATATATCGAGTGAGGTACTATTTTCCCATTCTTCAAATGACGCATTGTCGATACGCAGAAAAAGTATGCCTTGTGTAAAAATGTGTACTTATGATATCCACTTATTGGGGCGTTCGTAATAAATTGGGAAATGTAGTTTTTGCATTCGATTTGTTTAGATTTTATTAGCCACTATAAATTATATTCAATTAGAAAACTTATAATTTATATTATTATTCTGCAATGTATCAGTATCATGGAGTATTTATGTTGGATACTATTGAATTTAATAATCTGAGATCGACCAGAAATTATTAAAAGTTAATACAACGAATAATACAATTGATGAAGTGTTTACCTTTTTCACGGTATATATATAATAAATTAAATAATCTTACTAATTTTTAGAAAAATTGAATATTTATATATTATGAATCAGAATAGAAATATTATTTCATACGGATGTTGGGTGTATTTTAGCTAATTTTATATCACTATATGCTTCTGTTTCTAAAATAAAAAAATATTGTGTAAATTTATAAAGGTATATCAAATTTATTTTATAAAAATGAGATCGTATCAGATTACTTACTTTTTATTGCTGCTTTTTTTCTATATGTAGTCAACTTTGGCAAATGTATTTATTCTAATTACTATATTGTTGCAAACAAATTGTAGTCGCATCTTTTTCATTTCAAAAATTCTAGTTATAATATATACATGCGACTTAAAACTAGTTGTTTTATATTTCAATAAATTCTAGAAATCTTGGAAATAAAATTCCACCAGCTAAATATGCGATATACATTTTTTATCGAAATACTGAATGCTGTACAGAATGTCGTATTCGTTTTTTTATAATAAAATATTTGTTCGTTTTTTGCAATCTATGTTATATAGTATTATTTTTCTGAAAAATGTTCTCCATCTCAATAAATTGGATAGCATTTTGCTATATTTTTACTATACATATATTAAGCAACGTAATATATGCGTGGAATATATATTTTTAATTGGAACATTTTTATCTTTGTAATACTAAATGAAAATAGATTCATTTGTTTAGTGACAATGAATTCTGTTAAAATCTAAACTTTTGTTAGAATAAGTTCATCTATAGAATTGTTTTAAAAGTACCCTTTTATGTTGTATTGAAACATGTTATAGGAAAGTAATTACTAATTATCTTATATATTTCAATGGCCTATACTGAGCTTGGTTTAGAAACTATTTCAATCTTAGCGTAGGCATCAATTTTAAAGAAATTACATGCTTGTTCACAAATAAGTTGCAGAATTTGATTTGCAAATTATAGTTTTTCCTTAAATTTCTACACATCTTGTCACGTTCATCTAATAATTCTTTCGAATTATCATTTATTATATTTTACATAAATACATTTATGTTCAAGTTGAGTCTGGTAGGCTTCCTACTCGTACACAGCCCTGGACATTTCCGCGAACAAAACAAAAATACAAAAGCCCTCAAAAATAAGGAATACTCGTGAAAGCCCTGGAAAGAATCCAGATGTGGTTATTTGAAAATTGCATAATATTTTCATCCAAATCTGTTCTTCCTAATTATGAATTATGGGTGTTATTCTGATATATTGTATGCATATAGTAATACAGATGCCGTTAAACGCATGTGAGTTTCTTTAGTTAGAAGTTTTACTATCATATTGTTGAAGCTATCGTAAATTATCTACAGATAAGAGCTATATAGAATAAGAAACGCGCTGAGAAAATCATATTTTGGAAATTATAGGAACCCTAGACAAGCCTGGGTTATTAAAATGAGATTGTATGTTTACTAGGCATAAGCTTGTATTTCATGGGCAGAAAAAACAGTATAATATTCTTGGTCTATATTAAATAGCCCTTGTCACACTAATCTTTACATTTTCAATCAGTAGTCCATGGCAACTGAAGACACCAATTGTCCAGGTCAGGGTCTCCTTGCTTTCCTTCAAAGCCGAGCCAGTCCCAAGGATCAAGCGGAACAGGCAATTGATGAGGACAACGCTGCAAACCTTGAACAAATACTGCTGGATAACGCCAGCACTATCACTGAGATGACTTCCTTTCGTAGAGATTTGGAAGAGAACCTTCTGCACGTAAGAAAGTTTGAATCAGTCCAACTTAATACATACAATAGAAACATTACTGTAGCATAAAAATCTTTTTCTCTGAAACATTATTTCATCATTTTCGATGTCAGAACAATCGGAAAAAATATGGTATTTCCGATGGATAGAATCACTTTACTCCTACTAAAATGATGTCATTTTATAATACCTACAATAACTTCGGCTATTATCTTATAAAAAATGATAATTAATATAATGCATCACTATTATTGATTAATTTTATACTAATATTTTCAACTGGAAAATAACTTATTTCAGCTGCATCCAAGTGGCATTCTTAATTTTATTTTCAATCAGTATGTCATTCCATTAGCTATATTTCCTCGTTGCACCTATAGTTATACTTGCGTATATGCAGCACTACTGTATAAGCGAGGCTTAGATTACTTTTTAAGTGCCATAACCCTGCCTTATCCCAGCTGGCAGTGAAGAAACGAAGCACCCAGTGTCTCCGACTTCTAATTAGCAAGTTCCACTGGAGAATTGATCGACAGACCTCCCTCAAACAGGATGCAGTGGATATTGCAGCGGTTCAGTGCTACCTGCCAGTCTACTGGGAAGTGTTACACCAGTATCGGGAACCCTGGGCGCAGGTTCGAGACCGGCTTACACGGTCCAGTCCTCATTTTGCTCTCGTGGACTACTTGGTTTGGCCAGACAAAGGGTCCGTTGAGGAATTCCTGCGGGTAAGAAGTGCAGAATAGAAAAGCATGCGTTTTGGGTTAAGAAAGTGTTGAGTTTTTAATAAATAAAACATGTATTAATATATTATGTTTAATTTTTAATGCTCAATGAAAAAATGTCAATATCTGTGCAAATATCAGAGTTCCTAAAAACGTCATGCTTTAATCGAAATGTTGCTTTAGAATAATTTAAGAGAATATTCAGAAAAATTAAATTATAATGGAAGATAAAAAACTAAAATTTCTCTGATATAAAGGGTTCCCACGCCCTATGGAATTCTGGAAAAGCTTTGAAATTTTGAAATTCAAATTCCATATAATATGGAAACTCTATGAAATCTGAAAAACTTATTGTCACCTATAGAAAAAATTTAGTGATCTTATAAATAAATGTTTTTTTATAATAAAATACATAGAATTAAAAAATAAATATTTTAATGAAATATATTTGCATTATATAATTTAAAAATATATATTAATTGCTTATAAGGTAGCCTTGTATATATTACAAGGTAGCCGAAAATATTATATATAAATAATCTACTAGACTGGACCAGCCCAATGATTGACACAATACGACCGCGCTAACAGTTTACAACCAGGAGTACGTTGCGCGTTTCGAACCATCGAACTACGGGTTTGTAGGCCAGTGCGTTACCAACTATGCTACGCTCCGTAGAGACAGTCAACAATCTATTAGAGACATTGACATTGAATTGGAGACACAATTGTCTGAGTTAAAGGCTTTAATGAATGTACATTTTGTCATAAATTACCTCTCACCTCCTTTGTATATATTATTATATTTTATGTCTATGCAGGCAAATGTCTATATCTTTTGCAATTATTAAGTGTTCAAAGTTAAAGCATAAAAGTTCTATATTTGTCCTAAAAAGTGGGCAAATATAATTATCGATGCCCGATAAATTTCAGCAATGCAAAATCAATTATAGCCATAAAAATAGTACAATAGTTATAGCTAACTATTGAAAATTACAAGAATTTAACTATTTGTTATTGATTTAAAATATCCTTTCTAACATAATGAAATATTGAACGTACAATTTTCAATTTAAAATATAATCCATAGTCTATGATTTCGCGGACATAATAATTCAAAACTTGATTTGCATGTAATATTGATGTTATTAATACCTTATAAAGAGTTTAAAATTATATATACATGAGTATAATATGTATGGAACATTGTATATTTAAAAAAAAAAGTGTATATAATAAGCACTATTGATATTTTGGACTTTCATTTTTATGATCCTATGGTATTATTTTTTGGTCAAAATCGTGGGAACCCTGATTTGAATATATATATAACCCCTATTTTTTCAAACAAATATAATTTGGTTCAAAATAAAAATTAAACATTACTAGTTTATTTTTATTGAAAATAAGTAATGTCTCTGATCTAGATCTCTTGAAGTATCTAACCAATAAATATTATCTATTTAAGTATATTAAAAATTATGTATAGATCTTTAAGGCCAGTATATTATGCCTGATATCACTGTCTCTTAATCTCCTATATAGGTAAGTCAGGCTCCCATTAGGACAACCAAGAAGATCGGCTGATCGAAGCTGGTTTAAAGTCGTGTTTTTTTCTAGGTCGATATTTGTCTGGTTGAGAGATTTTTTTTTGTAATTGAAACAAGTTTCAGGTTTAAAACTTTAGGTGCCGAGGTTTTTTTTATTTTTTTCGAAACAAGTCGATTTTTAACAAAATCTTGGTCACGTTCGACTATGTACTACGTGATTTTCTACCGATCAGAGGTGTACGTGATTTTTTAATGATACAGTTGACTCGAAGTTTAGTGTTCTTTGCTTTTATATATATATTTTTACGCCATGTAGAAAACCATAGACATACTTAAAGGAGCTCATAACAACAGTGATCAAAAAGCCTACAACAGAAATATAACAAAGCTTACCTTATCAGTTATCGGGTAAATTACACTTTTACTTTACTTAAGAACTTCCAGTTGAATTATATTCCTATTCTAAATTAATCTAATTATTAATTTAGAATGTTTCACGTAAATATTAATATTAATCAAAACTTTCTATAATTTTCATTACGTCAAATTTCTACCCAAATAGGAAGAAATTATATAAAGTGCCAAATTTTATAAGTATTCCAACCAAACTTATCAGTGTCGTGTAACTAGAAGTGCTAAAAATATGCGAAACACATATGTATTTGATGGCACGTGTATTATCAACTGTCATTTTTTCTTCTGCAGCTAACAGTAGGTAGTATCTAACGTACGTTTTGCGGTAGATTTCACCGATGACTCATTGGGCTAAATGTTAACATTCAAATTATCTTCTTAGTGAAATAATTCAGAGAAGCTTGACAGACAAATTTCAAAGTTTGACTGTATAGTTTAATTTACATTTAATTATATTTGAATATAGGCAATTTCTCTTATATCTAAGTGTTTTATTAATCTTACTATTGTATAGAAGATAATAGGCAAATATTTTAAATGTAAACCAAACTAAAGTTAAATGACCTAATGTTTCAAAACGTGTGTCAGAACATTATATGAGACTACTTTAATCAAATAGGACATAGCAAGCTCAAGAATCGGAGCGTATAACACAAACCTGCATCGCGCTTTGTAAATAATAATAATAAATAAATATATTTAAAAAAATCTAATCTTCTAAATCATAAAAAAAGGTTTTTACAGTACTGCAGTAAATAACTTCTCTTTTGCCTTTCCCACATACTCCATCTTCTTTGACAGAGCTACAACCATTCGAACCTGCTGGATATGCAGCCCTCCCCCCTCTACCTTCTTTCAGACCTTACTCTCTCCACGCCCGGCTTGGGCGCCACATGGACTCCCCCGTCAGACTGGCTCAACAGCAAGCACATCGAATCCGACTTCCTTGATTGGTGGAACCAGAAGCGGGACGCTCCGCTTCTCTCTGAGTTCTGTCGCCGAGGTATCTGGCGTCATTTCGCCACCTTGGCTGGCGTGGCGGGAGATTCCCCCTCTGCTACAAACTGCCGTAGTGAGCTTTTTTTACTAATTCATATAGGCATATTATAATAGTTTTAATACATTTAATAATTCTGGTTTATTTTATAGCCCCTATTTTGCTGTTGTATAATTTGAAATGTCTTTTCCCTAACTATAATTCAACTAATGTTTTTTTAATAAAATATGTACTAGCCATACAAAATATCGCTGATATAAGCCTAAAAGCCACGGCAATATGTTCTTAGCTCTATTCATTCAGTCGGATTTCCTTTCTGCCGATGTGTTAAATTACATGAGTTGGTAGCAGCTTGTGTTTTATGCCGTTACAATTATATTTATTACTCGCTTGATGAGATCGCTGCAGATATCAGTAGTATATCGTTTAAATTTATGGCATGCTTCCTACTTATATTTATATTATCCTTATTTTCCAGACAACGAGCCACAGGAACAGCTGAAACCCTCTGACAGCTCGGCACCTCCCACCACCACCCGGCAGAACTACTTTGCCTACGTTGATCGTCTCCCATTGCCTCCCTTTCTTAAAGCTTTCCTTTGTTTTCGGGAGCTCTGGCCAGTCCAGCCTCGGCACCGAACCACGCCCTATCGACGACGGGGCCCTGTCAGACCACTCGGCCCAGATGTATGGCCACCTTTTCCGTTTTTCCCTCTTTATGAGGACGACCAACATTTGAACCCCATGCCCTAGAGCATGGTTGTAATCTGAATTCACGAATTCACAGCAAAAAGACGGATTTTTTAATAATGTTTGAAAATTTGTTTTAATTTTGCCTTAAAAAGAAAGTATTATTGAAATATTTAAAAAATAAATAATCAGTAAAACTCTTATTTGAACAACTATAATTGAAATTATTCGACAAAATTAGGTACTTATTGAAAAATAACGTTTAAAAAAGCTATAATTAAAACAATTTTTTGCTTCAATACATTTTTACATAACTTTTTGGGTAATACTTATTACGACTGTAATAATTGTTTTATATATTATACCTTTGTGTTGAATACAGAAATATTTCCTAACAATTTCGTGATCTTCAGATTATTTGTAAATTTTACTCATCTGTTTAGTTTTTGTAAGTATGTTTTACTAATTACAAAGCTGTTATATTTGCTTGTTTTGTACAATTTGTTTAAATTTCGTGTTGTTCATTTTGGAATATCATGTTTTGATATAAACTTCAAATGTGATTTTGTTTGCCCTTAACATCCCTGCTATTATAAACGAAGCAAACAATAAAACTTGATTTGCTGGCTGTCGTATACATATTTTTAATTGTATATTTTACACATGATTACTTTAGATATAAATACCTAGGATGTATAATATGTCATGGTATGTATGATATAATAATGTATTATACATGTATAATACTGACCTATTGTTTGTAAACAAAAATATCCATCTCATTAATTTTCAATACTCTGAATATTTTGTCCATTCTATCTTACATTGCCATATTATGTTTAAAAAAGCTTGTATTGCTTGTCTGCTAATTAGTTTAGTTTCTTAGAAAAATAGCGTATACATTATCGATTTCATTTTTTAATTATATGCAATTTCTATGATGTATAGGTAATGTTCGATTTTTTGGCTTCTTTGTTTTCTAGACAATATATAAACCTGTTTTATAAAATAAATCTAATTACTTTATTTTAAAAGGTAGAAATGATGGGTTTATCTTCACATACAACTTGGTATAAGTACGACAGATACATTATTTATATTGAAATATAATTTAAAACACTAACATAAGTCATCATTATCATGCGTGCTTCTGCAGGAATGGCCCCCGCTAGAATATGTATATGTACTGTGCTATGCGCTTCGCATTTACCTCAGGCTGTGATTATGGCTGCCAATATTAAATTGAGCTCGCACTATCTCCTCGCCTTCGGGAAATCGAATATTAGACTAATTTGCACTTCGTCTATTGAGTTCATCTGTCAGTTTATATGATGCCCGCATTGCAGCTGTTCGATGAACTCCAATCAATTCTGCTATAATTCCAAAAAAATGTACCACACGAATAATAAGCTAAACCAATGAATAAACGATGTATAATTGATAGGTACTAAAAGTGAATAGCTTTCATCTTGTGTTTTCAATATCCGGAAAAGTTATGTCGAACAATATTATAAAGGAATCTTTCAGGAGTCTGGGTAAGAAATTCGTAATCGGAGTAAAAAATCAAAGGATTAATGCGATCTCTTAAAATAATCGAACTGGGGGAAGTCTTTAATTTTACTACTACATGAATTATATCAATCACATTTATATATTTTTGATTTAAGTATATATGCCTATTTTTAAACTAAAATCGGTATAAACACATTAGTTGTTTAATTCAATACATTTAATGAGCACAAGGAGTGAAATATATTTATGTGTTATCGACCGTCTATGTTTTTCTTTTCTCTGTGTTGTGTTATCAATACCAGACCATGATACTAAATACATTCAATTGGATATAAAGTTATTTATATATATATATATTTTTATGAAATAAGCTAAATATCGATAATGCGTACTTTTCCCTGGGAGGTACGCATTATCGGTGATTGACTGTATATATTGTAATTGTCAGATAACATAATATGATACTTTTATATAATAATTCGAAAATAGCTTAAGCCTCTAAAATAATGTATGATAAATATTTTATACTACTTTATAAATAGGTGTACAAATTATTGAAATAAAAAGATTTTCTGACTATAAAATATACAACGTTTAAATGTACATGAAATCAATACGAGTTAAAACTCTTTTATTATACGGCCAATTAGTATATCCATAGAGTAGGGATTAGGACTAATCTCGGCTCTCTGAGTATATCGTCATCACATGTAACATGGCCAGTCAAATGAATGTTTGGATCCAGTGTTTCCAATAGTAACACTGACTATTCTTATTTGGCAAGAATACTGTTATCATAGGAAACACTGGATCCAAATATTCATTTCATTGGTCAATTACATGTCATGAAGATTTACTGATTAACCGTATTAATAAGTATATATGTATACCTATACGATTTAAAGATTAGGTATGAAACAATTTTGTCAATGAACTAGAGAAAATAATAGTAATTCGTTTATTTAAATAGTTTGAAGTGCTAAATTATGCAGAGTAGCTACTCGTACAGCAGAAAAAAAAACAATTTGAATATAAAAAGTCAAATTATAAATGTGTAAAATTTTCAGTAATGTGTATCAATAAATTGAAAACATTTATTGTGAGACATGCTTATTTTCTGTGGGTAGATATAATTGATTAAATTTGATAAGTATTACGCAGCAAAAAACACTAATATTCCTTCAAACATAATGACTTTATTTAACATTTTCCAACAAGTGCATTTGGTTTTATATATCATAAAGTGACAGTATATAGTGTTATATAGAATATGTATTTTGTTTCATATTTATTGACAGAGACGAAGGTTTAATTTAATTATTTAAGTTTTGCTACTCACTGTCAAATAGTAAGTATTATTACTTTATGAATCAAACAATATATGTTGCGATAAAAACTAAACAACTTTATAATAATAGGATGAAATGCATGTACATGGTTACTTCCAACAGTCTAAACTTATTAATTACGAAAATATAAGTTGTTTCATTTGTGGTAAACAGTAAAAACAGCGCACAGTTACAATTTTCAAGAACGTGAATAGTCCCATTTTCAGGTTTGAACATATTTTAAAATATTATTACCTGTTACAAAATATTACCCATTTGAATAATATATTGAAAAACGCAGAATATACAAATTTAATGTAGTTTTGTGGTACTCATTTACTTTAACCCAGCTTGATATGTCATTGAAAATATGAGCATATCCGGAATTTGAAAAACTGAATCTTCGTAAATTACATATTGACGGAATTATGCATATAATATGTATTTGTAGTAAAAGCAGGAAATTAACATTTTAAATTATTAATTTTATTATACACATTAATTAATATTATAATATAAGTATATTTTTGGCTATTTCATTTTTGAGTAATCTCCAAGTTTCCTGCGTAAAATTTTTTTCGTTTTTTTCGATTTTTATGTTTTTAATGTATTTTTCTTAACGGTTTTTTAATGTATTTTTTAACGACCAATCAGTACACACGAACAGAGTGGAAGGCAGCTGGGGACTGTGTAAAATCAAGTTCTGTGCAATGCAAGGAACCAGCAAGGCTCACTTCCTAGTTCCTTACATGTATTAAACCTTTGCGGTGGATTTTGTGCAATAAAAAATCAATATTGTTTTTACTTTTAATAATAATACTAAAATATTGAAATGAAATTAATATTATTACATGCAATAAAAAATCAATAGTGCATTTAATAATAATAATACT
>JAYRBW010088570.1:0-21832 GCA_036023295.1 Invenusta paracnida
CCCCCCCTCGGTCTACCATGCCAATAAAATAGGTCGGTCTATGAGGGGTTAACGAGCCAAACGGTTCAGTGCTCTATATAACTTCTATATTCGATAACTTCTATCCTAGACGGCAAGAGCTCGGACTTTCATTAAATTAATCGATATCCTTTACCAATAGTCTCATCGATATAATCAAATAATAACTTCTTATTTAGTTGAAATGTTTGGATCGGTCGGTTTAACAGAATAGCGGTTTATATTATAATATATATGTGTTTAATTAAGGTTATTCGATAGAATACTTATGCTTGAACAAATTAAATAGCGATCTAGTTTTTGTGTTGTCACGACGATTGAAAAAAATAATGTATAGACTATATTTAACTATTTCTAGTAACGATAATAAAGCAATATATTATATTAAGTAGACGTTAAGTTTAATAGAGCCAACATATGTATGTATATTATTTTAGGTTTAATATATTAAGGGTATCCCTACTTTTATAATTATATCATTTTTAATGATACTAAGTAGGAGTAAACTTGATTTTACTAATTATAAACATTACTTCTGTTTAGTTGTGTAAAACGAAACGCTACAAACGACATCAATTAAAATATCTTTAGTATTTTTAAATATGCGTAGTTCGCCTTCATCTTGTTCCACCGAGATGTATTTACAAATAATGATTCTTTAAAATCATGTGTAATATGTATAATAATTGAAAACTATAATTAAATAATGTTTTGATGAGGTTAAACATTTTTCTTTTAATTTCTTGAAAGATTCCAACATCGTTAAAATAACCCAAAAACCTGGATTCAATATATATACAAACTGTTTTTATCCAGACTCATAGATAGCAATGGCTCTGAATGCAGTAGCTCGATTTGTGCAACGCTCCTCCTCCCTCCTCCGTCCCTCTCTGGTGCCATCTACCTGGGCCGGGCCACAACGCTTCCTCTACACGGAGGTATCCGGCACTCGACTCTACTACGAGAGGGAGGGCAACGGTAGCCACCCAGTCCTCCTGCTGCCCGGAGCACTAGGCAGCACCAAAACCGACTTCCCTGGACAGCTCGGACCCACGGGATTGGCGAGCTCGGGACAGGCGGACGGCCGCTTCACTGTGATTGCCTGGGATCCCCCGGGCTATGGACAGTCGCGGCCGCCACGTCGGACCTGGCCGGAGAAGTTCTTCAGTCGTGACGCGGAGATGGCGGTCGGGCTGATGCGAGAACTGGGGTTGACGCCGTTCTCCCTGGCTGGCTGGTCTGATGGCGGCGTCACTGCACTCATTATGGCCACGGAGTTCTGCAAGCCAGGTTGGTCTAATCCTGTGTGTTTGTCAGTAGTGTAGTCGGTATTGGTAGATGGATGGGCTATAGTGTCTCACTTACTTGTACAAATAAGCGGGGAATCTCACTGGCAGAACACTGGTGCGTCTAAACAGTCACTAACATGGTGTAACATTTCACACATTGTATTAAACTTGCTTTTATTCAAGCGATCAATACTCCATCGATTTTCAGGTGAGATACGCAGCATGGCAGTATGGGGCGCTAACACCTATGTCACTATGGAGGAGCGCGAAATGCTCGAATCGATCCGTGACACGAGCAACTGGAGTCCGCGAATGCGCGCCAATTTTGAGGCGGTCTACGGGCCAGAGGAGTTTGCTAAACTCTGGTCCGAGTGGACTGACGCCTTCCAAGGCTACACTGACATCTGCCGGACGAGGATATCAGCACTCCGGCTCCCGCTGCTTGTCCTCCACGGGGCTAAAGATCCCATAGTTCCCGACTTCCACCCCGAACACATCAACGCCTACGTGCCCGGCTCAGAGATTGTTATCTGGCCTGAGGGGAAGCACAATGTGCACATCAAATACGCCGAGGAGTTCAATAAAACCCTTATAGACTTTCTGGCCAAGCATTGAGACTATTATTGTTGCTGTTATTGCTGTATCCCTACCTCCTAATGCCTAATTGCATGCAATCATTTTCATAATATTTATCATCGAAGTGCATTATTTTGTTATTTACCTATTTTCTCTGTACTGTATACAATGTGACTGCTTACAGTATTTGTATTTTTATATAATATAGAAATTTTGTAATTCACATTAAAACTATCATCATTATTTCTCTTGCGCGTTGATTTGTATTTATTTAAACAATGGAAACTTGTCTTTTTAAATAAAATTAATTTAGCGAATCTGCGATATCAGAAAATACTTTCACGACTAGTATTTAACTGATGATTACATCTTACCAAAACAGCACAGTCTGCAGTTGTACATATAGGGATACTTAGTAATGTTTTCCGTAATGCACAACTTCATCCAAAAGCCATGCTAACGTTTTAAAACGTAATACAAATAAATACTCTCTATAAACTTGGACAAATAAGTTTTTGTATTAATTCCCCATTTGTATACATTTTTTTTACAATTTAACAAATTTTCGTCTGTATCATTGGTCATTGTTGATATATTATAATAGTAGTTTTTATTGTTAATTTATGTATGTATCTATTACAACTTTTAATATAATTTTAGTGAAAATATAAAATCATATTTTGTTGTAATATCAGAATATTCATTTATTTTTAAATTACCTTAATGTGTGAGAAGTTTTTGAGCATTTATTGCATTTTCTTATGGACTGAATATGTTATCATTTTAGTGCTCTTACATGTATGAACGTATATCGTAACTGCTTTAGATTTTTAGATTTAAAATATCTTTGATTGAATCGTCTGATCTTTTAAAAATGAAGGTTTTTAATATTTCAACTGAAACTACTACGTTGAAGCAGTATATTCCACTATGATATGCAATGCAAGCGAACAATAGAGGTAGGTAACGCGAGGCGCTCTGTAAGAGACATTCTCCAACTAGTTAAAAAACAATTGCGTGTCGGTGAATCAACCGCGCAACTGAATAGGAATTTATTATAGCTATTTAATAATTGCACTTAAATTGTAATATTTTCAATATGTTAGGTATTATGTGCAGGTCATATTATATCACCCTTTCACTGATTACATCCAAAAATTACTAATATTAAGAAACCGAAAAAATAACAAAATTATTGTCGTCTTGGCATGTTCCATAAATGTTAATTGGAATGGGATGAATCACATATATGGGACTCGATCTAAATCGGAAATTCAGTTAGATAAACAAATTGGATATGTGTATAATAGTGTTATTCCACATATTAGTGCACGAGATAAATTTGATCGAAAATATTTGACTTCAAATTTCTGAGGTGTAGGTATAAAATAATTAATAATAATGCTGCCAGAATAATAACAAGCTTTTATACTACAATAAATAAACAATAGATGTCTCTAGTTAAATTACTTTATATGACTGTATGCTGTATATCGGTAACTTTAGCTAACAGTGTGAGCATAATTATAGAGAAATCTGAATTTTAAAATTCATAAAAATTTGAAATAGTGTAATGTGGCTATGGGGAAGATAAGTATCTATCTTATAGATGGAAATTTAACTTTCTGTTATTTTTATAGCAGATGAATAGACTGGCGATATTTGCTACAGCTATCGATTTATAAATACTGTTTTCATTTCTTTTCTATAGTTAATAGTTAATCTCTAGTTTATAAATATAATATACTTTATATGCTCTATTATTTATTTTACGCATATATATGGTAATAATTTCCAAAATGGATAATTGTTTACAATTTATTTCAAACAATCAGCAATTTATTTTCAACTGTGGGTACAGTCCCATACACCAACACTTGCAAAATATATTCACTTGAAACTGTGGGTACAATCTCATACACCAAAACATTCAAAATATGTTCACTTGAAACTGTAGGTACAATCCCATACACCAACACTTGCAAAATATGTTCACTTGAAACTGTAGGTACAATCCCATACACCAACACTTGCAAAATATTTTCACTTGAAACTGTGGGTACAATCTCATACACCAACACTTTCAAAATATGTTGACTTGAAACTGTGGGTACAATCTCATACACCAACACTTTCAAAATATGTTCACTTGAAACTGTGGGTACAATCTCATACACCAACACTTGCAAAATATGTTCATTTGAAACTGTGGGTATAATACGGTTGCACCACGATCGATCTTCGTGATATAAACGTATATTAGTACGTAAACAATAATAATTTACTAGCGTACAGTTTGATATATAATAATATATGCAGTTATGTCCAAAAAATGAAAGTCTACTATTGTACAAACGGATTATAATACTAAATGACGATACTAAAAAGAACAAGTTCTAATTTTGTGCGAAGTTAAAAGTTGAAAAATGAAATAATGTGCGTTTGTATATATACATACATATACTAATTTGTATAGATATTGTTTGAAATATGTTCGTGCAATATTTTTTTTGTGAATCTCCATTTCAGCTATTATATAAACGATCACCAATCTATAATATTTCGTCATATCTTCTTTTTAGGCACTGGATTATCTATTTATCGCAACAACTTGGACCTTTTGTGTCTTAATTTTCTGAATATATCTGAACTCAAGGTGCATGCGCTTCAGAGACACAATATAACCATCTAATATGCCCATCTCGATTTATTTCAGAAATGTACAATCAATAGAAATTGCCTGTTTTCTTTTCAGAATCCACTTCTTTAATTTCATAATGAAAAGAATATATTCTTTTTTTTTATATATGCTTTCAACAAATCCTTAGAGTTCTTTGAACTTTAAAGAGGTACATTAAATAAGTCAACGATGAGTATCGTGCGAGAAATGTATGTTTACAGGTTAAAGAATATTTACTTTTCTTTAAAATGTGTTATATATGCCCTAATATCAGTATTAAACTAAAAATGAAGAAATGTGATATAATTATGAAAATGATTAGCCGAGTTAAAACAAATCAACTTGGAATTTGTTGATAATTTCAAAATTTATACGTAAATTAAAATATATTTGTGATTCTGCGGAACGAGTTAACATTAAGTTACAATGAAAAGATATGTAAGTTGTAAAAAGAGTCTTGTTTTTTAGTTGAAAATGCTAGTTACATCTCGCCTATGCCAAGTTATGTAGTGCATATAAATGGATCAATAACAACTAAAAGCAAAATTGTCCATCTCCGTAATATAGACAAACGGCACTATACGTTTTAAATTATAAAATAAATTGAAAGTGTTTTATAAAACCGCACATATAACATTGCTATTTAAGTAAACTCAATGCAGAAGTGTCGATTGCTTCATTCGTCTACTTAACAGCGCTACATAACTTGGAATAGGCGAGATACAAGGAGAGTTTTCAAATCAATAATAAATACTATCTAATCCAAGCATAACGAGACTTTACAAATACATTTTCTGAAGATTCTAGCAGTGGAAATCGCTTTTAATTAGCTGCCTGAATAGCCGAGTTATCGTGAGTTTTAAGAGACCTTTCCGGTCTATCAAATATTAAAAATAGGCCTTTTTGCCCCGAATAAGTACTCAAATAAAAATCCAAACAAAATTTCCCTTCGACTAGTTGCTACCTGAACAAAAACGTCGCAAAAATGAAAGCCAAGAACCGAGCTCCTAAAAAGAAAAACGTTGAAATGATATTGATGATAATAGTAGGTACCTACTTTGAATGAATGATGACGAACTGTAAGGTATTTGATACTATAATAGAGAGGTAAAGATCGGAAAATACATAATGTGTTAATAAATTTAATATATAGTCATAATTCATTTTATAAATAAAATTATGTATCATAAGTATTCACATTTTAATATACACCTATTTCTGTAAAGTCTTCAGACAGCCATTGAAATTGTTCATGCGTATATTTTTTTACACTATATATAGGATCCTAACTAGAAGGATATTCTTGTAAAATGACATCTTTACTGTTTGTAACAAAACATGTTTGTCTGAATAATATTGTTTAAACTATTGTTTTGTGCAATGCATTTAGTGAGTTCATAATATTTTCTGTTTTAGGAAAAAGTAAGACATACCAATATATGTGTATACGTAAATAATTTGTCTTTATTAATATATAATCCACACCCTGAAGGAAAACAAAATTGATACAATTTACGAATATAGAATGAAACATGTTCAATATTTATTCTTAGCATAATATATTATCAAATAAAAGATGTTTTAATGATACGTAACTACACATAAACAAAACTTAATATTTTGTAAACATGATTAGATACTTTAATATACAATAAATATGCTGTATACATGAATATGTTAAAATAGAAGTGCTCGTATGTAATGAATGATGATTAAAAGAAAATATGTATACGCATTCCGAAAAAGAAAACAAAAAATATACTTAGCTTTTTCTCAACACTACTAAATAAATTTATGTAGTAGTATGATTATATGAACTGTATTAACTGTACAAATGTGATTAATGTTTAAATATAGAGTAAATGTGAGAAGCGCTGTGGATAATAACATGGGAATGGTGCGCTAGTGACACTACTGAATATCGCTCTTTTACCTAGTGTATCTTGTTTTACATTAAATTATGGGTTAAACAATAAATATAATAAACATACATGTATAGTAGAATTGTGAAGAATGAAAAAAAGACTTTTCACACTATCTTTGGTACATCTAGCATATATGTAAATATGTAAATATGTGATTAAGTGTGTGTGGGTTTGCGCTCCATTCGTATTTTCTCTCTATCTGTTCGTACTTTTCGCGTATTCTATGATTGATTTTGTGTTTATAAGGAAGCAAAATGTTCGACACTTTAATGCGTAA
This sequence comes from Invenusta paracnida, assembly GCA_036023295.1. Taxonomy (NCBI): domain Eukaryota; kingdom Metazoa; phylum Platyhelminthes; order Proseriata; family Coelogynoporidae; genus Invenusta; species Invenusta paracnida. The sequence goes on from JAYRBW010088570.1 coordinate 6,766, forward strand.
AGCATAAACTAATAAAGTTAACTACTGCTACTGTACGAATAACCAGGGGAATAGTAAGATCTTGCTGAGGGAAGAGGCAGTTGATTGTTCAGATTCTTGTTGTTTCTGCGCCGCTTCTTCCGATTCCCTTTTTGGTCACGATTCTTGTTCCTCCTTTCGCTTCCTCGCCGCTTTTGCGAATCCTTCCGATTCTTGCGATTCTTCTTGCGATTTTTTCGTTCCTTTCTATTCTTGCCGTTCCTCCCCTTGCGGTTGGGATTCTTGCGACGTCGCAGACGATTCCTCCGGCGTCGCTTCCTTCCTTCGCCCTGGGGGTTGCGAGTGAAGAGATACTTCCTATCAGGCGGTGGAGCGGGTATCAACAGTGACTGTCGTGGCGACAAATCCCTTCCGCGCAGATTGGGCACATTCATCGCGTCCAGCTTGATTCCCGACCGATCGCACAACTTTTCGCTCTTCTTTCGAATTGCTCGAATCGCCTGTCGAAATGCGGGATCGTTTCGTTTCCAGGGAGCAATGAAAGTGACATCGAACTGTCCGTCACGTTTCCGATTTCCCATCACGAGCCAGCGAGTGTCGGGACTATTGAAGTCCGGGCAGCTGCAGGAGACTTGAAGGTTCATGGACTGTTTCTCGTCATGTGTAATCCCCTTGTCCTTGAAAAAACGCTTCCGCTTGGGCACCTGCAGTTGGAAGCTTTTACCATCTGCGCCTGGAATCACGCGCTGGATTTTTGTCTTGATCACTGCACGTGGGAAATGAAGTGATAGTTAAAATACGTAATCATTATCATTTTAAGGGCTTCCGTATAGTTTCCATGCTGTTATCTACATAATAACAAACAAAGTTACTATACTATTAAAGACAGGTTACTTTTAGTTCGTATTTTGTCGTAAAATGGTAACACCATTTATCTTAGAAATTGTCAAAATTATATTTCTTCAGTATCAAATAATTCATTATACTTTCACATTTTATAATGCAAGTAATATTTTACTCAAGTTCATATCACTTTATATACAGGTGTTAGTGTAGTCAGTGGACCATATATATATTATTATGTTTTTCATAAATTTATATTTTTGATCTTATCGGTTGGTTCCGATAATAATACTATAAATAATACTTATAATGCAGAGTTTAATTATCACATACTACTTATTGAACAGTCCAATTTGTCTGAAATGTATATTATTCTATTAAATAATTGTTAATTCCGATGAAAATTAATTACTGTTTCTCAAGAAGTGTGGCTAAATGACGTTATCAAAAATACTTTTTTACAATGCTAAATATAGATTAATATAAATTTAACTATGCTTTTTTAATACTCGTCTAATTAAAATTATTTCGTTTTAATTTAAAGCTATGTGTTACTTACATATTATATGTTAATTACAACTGTGACTGATTTTATCATTTTTTGTAGATTCTCAAAATAAATTACAGAAAAAAACAATTAAAGAACGAATTACTTAAATGTAAATTAGTTCAATATTACCAGTAACGTATACTCCAAAGGACATAAAATAATTCATTAATTAACAGGGTAACCTTAAATTAGCACTTTTAAAGTGTTATTGAATTTAAATTATACTTAAGATTAAGATAGAAAAAGTTTTAAGACATTTTTTAGTTTAGACAAACTATTATAGTAAATATACAAATTACTTAATTACATTGACATATAATATTAAATTATTTTCAATTAAAGCGTTAATAAACAAGTTTTAAGATTTAACTCACTGCATACGTGAGAGTTACCAAAGTCATTAATAAAATAATTTTCAAGTCAAATTCGTCACACACCTTATCAAATTCGACAGGGTGTGTAAATACATTAAATAGACAAGAAGTTATACACATCTGCCTTGAATGTCACATAGATACAGGAAATATATAATTATATTTTAATTTAAGATTATTGTTCATCAACTGTATTGGAATGTAATAATAAAACTGTATTTGCATATACGATACAAGCCGTCTGTGGTTTTCCTGTGCCAACACCCCGTCCGTAGTAGTATATATTTATAAGAGGATCAATTGTATACTTATAACTCACTGTGGTGGATATACCAGAAGACCATCAGTTTATAAACAAATGAGATTGTCAGTCAAATTCGGAATTTCTGAAGTCATTCATCTTCGCCGTTTGTACACAATATATAATATAAGTAGTTGAAGAATTCCTACATTTTTAATCAACATTGCAGGAGAATACCAAGACAATCAGGGAAAATATAATCTTATTAAGATCCAGATAACTACACCTGGCTCGCAATTCTTCTTTATCATCTGTTTTCGTATATATATATATATATATATATACATATAATCAATTAATTATTTCATCAATCGGAATCAGGCCAAAATCAGAACTCGTATATGTGCAGTATTTAAACTAGATATATGTGCGCCTTTTTATATCTGAAATATGGTTACACAAAATATATATACTCCTAAACATACATTGCACAATGTGGATGATTGGCGGCTTTTAATAGCGCTCTGAATGTAGTAATATGCTGGAACCGAAATTACGCAAAACAATATGCGGTCCCTTATCTCAGTAAACCACATGTTCTCCGCTGCATCTCAAAAGGGGAGGCGCATTATATGCACGCGGACTCCAAGCTTGCATACATAGGACTTTGTAATGCGTAGTAGGTATTCGGGGAAGATGGGCGAAAGTAGATTGCATGAATAAGAAGAGGTACTACTTACCGAGGTCTGCAAGACAGTAGCTGCTGGCGATGCTCTCGTACGTGGTCGCTTGATTGCACAAGACACACTTCTTCTCTGAGTAGTATAAATGAAAGAAGAAGAAAGAAAAACATGAAAAAACCTACTTTGTCCGTCATATATAGTGTACAAATAAACTCACGTGGAAAGTTGTCTATTTATTTATTATTGCACTATATATGTATATATTTACTTGCAAAATGCCATTTCCTGAAAATTGTCAAGAAATGTTTAGTGCTAAGAACAACATTTTGACTCCGTGGGTAGATTCAATTGCATTCAATATATATATAAATAGATAAGTGTAAATCTTCTTATTGCCTTACACAAATATTCCCGACAAAGAAATGTTATCCCACGGCAACCTACTGAGACGCATCTTTTGACCAAATTCTTTACCCAACCGTGTATTCCTGCCAATCTGCATATTTAGTAGTTTTAGTTGAGCGGGGTTTACCATCTATACCTACATGCTAGAATATTTAGGCATTAATTATACATTCGATTTGTGAAAAACATTTCCCTTTGACCCATGTATGTATGCATATACACAATCCTGTCACTTAAGTTTATAAATAAGTATATTATTAAGTTTACATGAATGCAACTGGGTACCTCTAAATGGCGATTTGTTTCTAGCATGTATTTGATATGTACAAAAGTTATGCCTTTGCCAGTGTATACATTAGTTGTAGTTCTGCAGCCTAGTTTAACTGTTGATATAATTTCTAGGTAGTATATAGTTAACAAGACTGGTGCCGCCGTAGCTCGGCATTGAAGGTCACGGTGGGGAGCAATTCCACGCATAGACGTCTACATGGTCGACCTTTGATCCAAGAATTGAAAACTAGCATGGATGTCAAATCCAGCTCCCTTAAACTTATATCTCTCTGACAAATCCATCGGTTGCATGCTTTCCGTTCCCTTTAAGTTAGTATAAGACTTTATAGTTAACTGGCCCTCGGACCCTGCACACAGACCTCTTTGATCTAACCTCCTGGTCGTCTCGCTTGCGGTTTAGTCCAAGTTGAAGAGGCACAGAGACTTCCCCTCTGCAGCCTTACTACAATTAAGGAGGGCTAAATTTGACATTATTCCAGCTTCGGAATTGTGAAATTTGGCCTTGAAGTACACTAGACGTTCGCTCCGCCCCCTCTTTGTACTGCTATGTAGCTGTAGATATATTATTTTCCTCGACTTTGTGGTTCCCAGTCCATCAATAATTGGAAATGTCGTCACAACTTTCATGAATATATGTATCTACTTTTACCATATAATGTCACATTTGGTATATGCATATTAGATGTTTCTATAGTTTTATCCTATGTCACCTTTATTACAGTAATTATATAAAATAAATAAGTGTAATAATATAGACTAAATTATTTTGTTTCGTTTAATTTTTTTGTAATATAAGTACTGCATAGCATTATATACAATTACCTAAATTTCCAATATTTTACAACATTATAAAAATAATACGCATGTTTTACAGCAGAATACATTTTTGTGTAATATGTTAAACTGAACAAAATACGGTTGTTAAATTTGACAGTTATAATAACTATTTAGAATTTTAGTTGTTTTTGACTTCTTATCTAAAATCTTGACAGAAAATAATATATAAATTATTTTAAGAATCATCTGAATTTTTTAAAATTTAGATTAACTTTGAGACATTTAGCCCGAAATTAATTATCCTAAATTAGAAATTTCAATTATTTATCAATCATAAAATGTCAGGCATCGTACAATGCAACATAAATAAATATACTCCTGAAGAAATATGCAATTGTGTATTATACATATGGGAATTCTAAAATATTAATTATTTTACCAAAGATTAATAATACTAACAATAATTTAATTCAAGCTACAATCAAATCCGATTTATATATTTATCAGAAATGCTTTACCAATCTCTTTGCTGCGTAAAACATTATTTTATTTAAAATAAAATTTAAAAAGCACACTATTCAAGTATTTTATTACATGAATTTTAGTGAAATTTATTAATTATTAGTAAAGGATAATAATACCTATTTTGGTCCATGCTTACAAATAATGATGATGTTATTAATATAAATATAACAGAATTTTGTGACCAAACAAATAATGTAAATTTGTCAAGACCTTTTGTATATGTTTCAATGTTTCAATTGGTCATCTAAATGATTTAGGACGCCTAAATATCTTAATCTGCAATAAATAAAAAATTATTGCACACGTTGAAAATTTGGCGTAAAAGATCTTTTTAAAATATCAACTATTAGATATTTATTGTATGTTTTGGAAAAAATAATAAATATTGTGTTTTCAATTTCCATTTTTAGATTATTACAAAGAAATATTTATCGGATATGACTATAGTTTAGATACAACCCTTAGCATATATGTATTTATCATTAATTTTTGATAAGATATTTAATTCAGTAAGGCGCCTATTCACATACACCGATAATATATATCAAGTTTAGAAAATAAAAGAAGTTTTGGACGGGTAGGTACACTTGGAATTAATAAAAAATAAATAACTGTAAATATTTTCGTCTACATATATTTACTATATATACTATATACATATATATGGACAGCTTCAGGCAGAGTTTATTATTAAATACGGATGTACCGTCCATAACTTATTTTTTAACTATTTCTAACAATATATACCACATTTTTCATGTTTTGAACACTTAATGAATATTTGATTTTTACTTAAAATATCTACCATTTCAAAAATAAAACTTCAACAAAACACAGTATAAAAAGTCTGAACTGTTACCAAATTCCAACTAAATGTTACAAAATGAAATATTAATACGGATAACATTTAAACAAAAACTATGCATGAGGAATATCAACACTATTTTCATGAAATATGCTCCTTTATGAATAGTTCAGATTTTATAAACCCATCAAATCGTTTGTGCTTCTTAAGTAGGTAATTATATATTTATCAAAAAATTCAATTTAGGAAATATATTTTAATACTGAGTATGTTTCCGCATATCGCAGTAAGTAAAACTATACTTTATTCCCTACGAATTAAAGAAGTGTATTTTGCTACATTGAAATGTTTTCGTGTCCAAGTTTATTAGAATGCAAGCAAACCTCAATCAGTAAATATACATACAATTATCTGCCAAACTCTTCTTCAGTTAAATACACCGATACCTGGAGGTGTGTATCGGAACGTACTTACATATATATATATATAGTTTCATACAATTTTTAGATTACATGTATCCATGCTATATCAAAATTGGACTGCTCTCATTCACCTATATAAAATTAAATTGTAATGAATACTTTAATGAATACTTTATATTATGGGGAAGTATGCAGGACAGTATATAGAGTCACACTGTAACAAATTTGTAACGGACCAAATATTCTGCACTGCAACTCAACACCCAATTATATCTTGTTATTACTTACTATTCTATGATTTCTTAAATCGGAAAGCTTCATTAAAGTGTTTGCCAAAATGGTGCAAAAAGAAAAGTTAACTTGAACACGTACGTGGGCAGATATGCATATTTGTAAACGAAACACTTTTTGGGATTGTTTGAATAAGAAAATATGTCATGTTCGCTATATATTCATTGAAATTTTTTTTTATAAATTAATTAAAAATGTATACATATTTCTAAATTATAACACTCATCTTGTATTGATGTAAAATAATTTATATTTATATTAAATGTATTGATATGCTCAAATTTAATGTTTGGTTTTTTTAACTTAATATTTAATTATTTTATATAATCACAAAAGTTATTTATGATAGCGTGTGTTACTAATAATTTCTTTGAATATTTGATTATTCATGCTAGTTTGAAAAAATGTCGCAATAAGTAAATATTTTTGTCATAATATTATAGCCATGGTGCATAATTTTTATCGTATGTCTTGTATGTCGTAGTAATTAATAATAGGCAGTCTATGAAAGTAAAACAATGATCTATGGAATAACCTTTTTAAATAATAGCTTCTTTAGCAAACTAGTGAACAGTCATTAAATAATAGAATTTATCAATTTTTTAAAATCATCAAAATATTTCAAACAACGTTAAACTCTGTGTGTTAATTAATTGTCTGAAATGAAGATAAACAATTAAGTGTACACTGCAATGGTATCAATTGATCAAAATAGAGGCGTCTATCTTTTTATGATCTTTATATGCAGGAACTACAAATTGCAGTCTTATCTAGAAATAAGACTCACCTTCAGGTTTGCTGGGTGGAATACACATATCACTTTGTTTGAACTGCTTGCACTCGACAATTGGGGGCCACTTGAAGCCGAAGTACATCATCCGAGGTAGACAGGCCTTCTTCACATCTTCGCACAACTCAAAGCAGGGCGGAATCTTCTTCCCCCCTGGAAACCCCTTGACACAGACGGGAGCGTAGAGGGAGCACAGGAACCGCTTCAGGTCCTGATGGCAGTTAGTGTTGACCAGGGCCACCCAGATGTTCGACTGGTGAACGGCCTCTCGCACGTCCTCGTGGTGCAGGAAGTTGGGTAGGGACATGTGTTTGTAGCCGACGTTTTGGCACAGTGTCATGTTCGGCGGGATCGGGTAACACCGGCTGGCATCGTAGCCCTCGTCCCAGGCACCGCCCCAGGGGGAGGAGTAGAGGGCGCTGGCAGAGTTCTCCAAGACCAGGGAGGCAATCCATATGATTAGGCGTTGCAGGAGAGCCTTTGAGGCGCGCATGACTCAGATGAAGTTAATCTTAAAGGTATAAGTTTTCTATTTTATCTGTAATATACACTCCTACAATTGCAGTTTGAACCTCCCGCGGAAAGAAAGTATTATGCCCAAAAATCCCAATTTGTTGAATTTTGTTTTAGTTTAAGCAAAATAAATATTTTTTATATATTAAATGCTTAATCTGTTACTTATAATGCTGCTGATTTACATTTAATAGGAGAAAGATACAGATCGTAGACTTTATCTATAAGAGGAAGCGGAATAGCTGTCTTTTATACGCTGTCTCTCTCTTTATGTGTGGTGAAATCGAAGAAGAAAATGCGGTGGCGATGACAGAGTAGTGAGGGAAACGAGTAGAGAGACAGAACTGAACGAGAGATATGCAGGAGAAGTAGATTGGTGGAAAGGATTGGAAGAAGAAGGAGGGGCAGAGAAGAACAAGAGCACTGCCTCTGTAGGAGGACAACCGATTTGTAGAAACGCAATGGTGGATCAAGTCGCGTAGGTTAGTGGTGGTTTCTCTGGAAAGCAGTCATCGTCGACATTGTCGCAATTCAGCTTGACTGATTTGGTGGTTCACCTATCTCATGCCTGGCACGCATGACGATGGTCACTTTAAGGGGGCGTCTTTCAGGCAGCACGCTTGTCAATCATCACAGTAGGCCATTCTTGTACCTTCTGATTACAACGTGTCTTGATAGGCGGTGGAGTTGATGGACAGAGGTGGTAGTTAATGGGGGGTGGAGTGTTTCTTCATTACTACACGCAGGCATAAGCATAGGCAACTATGTAGAAGTCTTTTTAACCACACACATTCTCATCAAAGGTGTTGAAATAAGTTAGAAGACGACTGAGTTTTATAATTATTGATGAATGAGGTGGGACTAGCTTCTGAAGAGAGGGGGGGGGGGAAACTGGAAGAGAGAAGACGTCTGTAAACATGAAATCTTTTATTCATGAATCCGGCAGAAGATGAAAGAAATCAGAGTGAACTGTTAAACTTGACCAAAGCATTCTAATGTTGTAGGAATATGAAGATGCAGATAATAGCTTTCACACATCGGAATATCATAAAAAGACAGCATTTTTTAATAACTATATACATACATATGCGCAATATATAGCGACTTATAGTTAATATTGACTGACAATATTATTTGGCAATACCTACGTTTGTTAATTACGTAGAAATAACTTGGCTTTGTGGTATTAAAGTGCGCAACTAAAATGTATAATGCACGCAGCAGAAAATAATGATCATCACTTGCCATTTATTGTGCCATTTATCAGTATTATAATATGTGTACACAAATTAGTTAAATTGACATTTAATTTTCGGATTTTTATTTATAGTTTAACATATGAATAATAAATTGACGAAACTTTGTGACTTTAACATAATATACAACCTTGCATCGATAAAATAATCAAAAATCACAAAAAAACAATATATACATAGTTGATACATAATAAGTAGGTATTAAGTTACGCCTAGAATTGTGTATGGCCTATAAACATATATGGTATCAACAATGTATAAGCTTAGTCAAAGTAAGACAATTTATATATTTTTAATTTCCTACGTAATATATACGTTTCAAAAATCGAATTTAATTTTTATAATAAATTAACCATAATTAAATATCTTTTTTAACTGCGTATATAAAATGTCTCTAAGCCACGTCATTTACTCCAATAGTTATATTGCTCTACATTCAATTAAACAGTCAATAGTCTCAATTATTTTGTACCAGAATACTTAGTTGCTCGAATATGCTCCTAAAAAATATTTAATTTAATAATATAATAATTAATAATTAATTAATTAATTTAACCACTCATATATACTTATTAACAATAACACACGTATGTTTGCAATTTAACAGCATATATACATACCCCATGTAGGATTTAATATAAATAGCTACCATAGAAATTGAATTTAGTATGCGTATCTGAATCTTCGCATGTTTAATTATACTCTTCAACGCCTTTGAGGAACCTTGTCGTACCGCGTGCTTTCGCAGATGAAGGCTTAAGACGAGGATATCGGGGGTTTATCTACTTAAATTTTATAATGATACATAATGCTTCGATGGAATAACATTCTGTGCCTACATTTAGTTATTATGGTATATACCGCAGAAAATATTAGAAATAAACGCCGCGTTAAATGTTGTGTTAATGCGATTTATTAGAAATTATCATATTGTATTAAATCATCAAACACTATCTTATTATTTGGAGTACTTAAATGTTATCATAAATATGTTAGGGCTTCCTTCATAAATAACTGTTTACTGAGGAATAAACATAAATGCAGGTAAACAATGGAAAACAAAACATTATCATTCACTTTTTCAAAAATAAATTTGTGTAAATTCATCATGTAGGTACATGTATTATACTTATATTTAATATAAAGCATAGAAATCCAATGTTATATACTTAACTTATAGGTTTAATTAATAGATAGTTAACTTATCCCATAGGAAAATTGAGGAATACTATTAATAATTTTATTAAGAAATAATTAACCAAACTATTTTATATATACACTTCAAAATAAATTACAAGGTCAAAGTTTGTCATGTACTTTTATATAGGTGCTTTATATTTGAAATATATAAAATACTAAATATAGTTTTTAGGTAAAATTATAAAAGATAGGTTCCGTTTTATTGACTTGTTAACCTCTAATTACTTATTAAGGGTATTTCGTGTATAGTGTTGTTTGATATCCGTTTTGATAAATATATTATAACGGAGTGGTGCAAAAATTCAGATAGACATAAAAATGATGTTTTAATTCCCACAAATATAAATATAGTATAAAAATTGATATCATTTACAAACATACAAAATATGATAAATATTTACAAGAACAGCTATAAAAGTACATAAGTATATATGTTGTTGAGAAAACATAAAATAATTTTACAAATAGTCTTCTCCATCGTTGACAATTTATTGAAAGTCATTCATTCCACAAAGCTGTGAGACTCTTTCGACGACTGAATGTTAATGAGACTCTTTTCGACGACTGAATGTTTGTGAGGCTCTTTTTCGACGACTGAATGTTTGTGAGGCTCTTTTTCGACGACTGAATGTTTGTGAGGCTCTTTCGACGACTGAATTTTTCAGCATACAAACGGTTATTTACCGGAATTCGCGTATCATAAAAGATACATGTGAAGCCAGTCTCTCTTTGCTAAATTTATAACTTTCCTTCGATTGGTGTAAATTTAATGTGATTCGAGACGAATGTGGCCGTGAAGTAAAAAATCCATAATAGGGATTAAAGACTTTTGTAAAATCAATGACTCAGCATTTCAAGAAATAAGCTTGAATCGGTTTGTGGCGTTAAATATCATATAGACTAACTTTTAGCAATATAGTACAATAAAGCCGAACATTCAAATAGAGAGTATGTTTGTATAAATCGATAATTTATGTGCATAAAGTACCTCGATAAGTAAGTAAGTATGTATATGTGTTTAATATATATATATTTAAATATTACAACAATTTTATAAACCAAAAGCTTGTTGACTCGTCTGGTAACTTATAGGTTCTCTTTATCATACAGTTTAGGCTGTTTATTTAATTCCCAACGATCTGGTTTCTGCCCATAAAACGATACCTGCATAATTAGATGATTTTACTGCACATAATAATACAAAGGAGAGTTATTCGATACCCCTACCCCCACCCCAATAATTGTTAAAATTCCTGTATTAGAGTAGGGTTTTGAAACTTATTCCAACATTTTTCATTCAAAAATATTCTAAAATTTTGTTATTAAAAATAGGTCAAAATATTTGTTTTTCTTTTCAGTTGTGTATTTAAAAATAACAAATTTAGAAATTGTCTTCAAATTATTTTTTTCAAGAAAACTTATTTTTATTGTTATTTTGTGAATAGTGACATAAATTTAATTAGTACCCGCATCCGAATTTCCTCAATTTTGAGAAGGATATGCATTTTTTATATAATAAGTATGTTTATATTTTTACAGAAAGGTGCATTTTTAGAAATCCCAACTTTGAATGCACATTAGCAAATATATTAGAATATTAGCAAATTAAAAAATATTAGAAAATATAACCCCCCGTTAATGATTGTATCTAGTTTTAATATTCAACTCAACCTTTGCCTGGTTTGTGCTATACTAAAAGTTTCTGATTAATTTTTGGTATACATTTTAGAAAATTATGTTCTAATATTAATTAATGCACAGATTATATATAGAGTAATAAACAGGTTGGTATCTCTTTAAAACGATTAGAAACATAATTTGGACAAATTCAACATGGCGGCCTGATGTATAGAACTTTCGGCAAGATACCCAATAAGTTTTATAACATTATTTATGACGTAATACGTATAATAATATAAAAAGTTTGATTATTAATCAAAATTATGTATTTTAAGCTTATATCAATCGTTTTTTTTGTACTGTACATATAATCGACACACACTTTCATTCCCATATTTATCATTCCCAGTGCAGTTCAGTCCTTCATACATATTAATATACCTCAGTCTACAATTTAAAATACTTTTATTAATTACAATTATACTTTCTAACTTGAAATGCTACCTATCCTACAGATATACCTCAACTGAAATTTAAAGTATAATTATAATGCGGAATGAGTGAAATGTCATTCAAACAGGCCCTTCCTATTGTACTAATTGCCCATTTCCTCAACTGAGCGATAGATGTCAATTTATAGCCTTTTCTAGAAAATATAATTTCTTTTGTATACTGTGCAGTTCTCACTTTTGGACGATTAACAACGCCATTCATGTAATTAATCGTCTCCTACACGCTGGACATTGTGCCAATCTACTAATTAGACTTTTCTTTACTTTGACGAAATATTAAAATTTATTGGCATGCTTAATAGCATCGCATAGAGGGATAGTAAGGATGAATATTAATTAAAAACGATGTTGTAAATTAAAATAGCTTAATATTTTATTCACTACATTTGATATTGTGAACAAAACTTTCATTTATTTCATGTAAATACATATACCAATTTGAATTATACATACTATTTAAAATTTATGTTATTTTTGTAATGAAACTTGCGCGCTTTAATGTTTTATTTTAATTTATTGTATATTTTATAAATCATTGTATATTTTGCTATTTGTTAGCCAGTTAATTGAAAACAATATTTTAATCAAATTAATATGGAATTGAAAACTAAATTTTGTATTAATCTAAATTTTCATATAAATACAGGTTTACTGAAAGAATCAGAAGTTCCACATAATATTGCAATCTGTTTTTTTTTTTAACAAATAATTATCATTTAAATATGTTCCAAAATTATGAACGTGTTTGTGCGAGTAAATATTTTAAGTGGTGTCTGCAGCTATGGTGAAGTCAAGTGATCATCCCCTTTTTAGGTAAATGTGTGTGAGTACTTGTGTACTTGTTGAACATCGTAAACATGTAAAGAACTTTAATTCCAACATTAATATTAACATTAGTGCTGCATTAATAATACATTGCATTACGCCATACTAAAAAATGTTTTCGTGTTTTCAGAAAAATGCTTTTTATTCATTATTTTTTAATTGAAGTAATCAACAAACATTTATTCTCCACTACATAATAATCGTTCTTTTTGTAGTATAACGCGTTAAATTAGTCATCACATTTTTCTAGTAGAAAAATATTCATAATAAATGACAAAACAGATAAAATGACAAACAACATTTCAAGTATACTTTAGAAAATATATTTATATAGATACAATTAGTATATAATATTCATAATATGCCCGAAAAATATTGAAATAATACATAAATCTAGAAAACGACATAAAGATTGAAACATCTTCATCTTTTTCAATCAAGAGGCAATTCGATATCTTCATTAGGAGATGACTGCTGCGGACCGCCATTATCTAAAAAATAGAGTGACTTTAATTGTTTTATCAAGTTTATAAAGTTATAAATAGATATATCTTTTATATTTTAGAAACCTTAAACATCTCTATTCGTCTGAAATATTTAGAAACATTATCAATAGTCTTGTAATGGGTGCTATTCGCAGCTTCCTTAAAGTACCGATACATTATTTTTAATCACACATATCAAAAATGGTTAGAATTTTGCATTGATTACAATTATTATATGTACATTAAAATGAGATTAAAATTATTAAAGTATCAAAGAATAGAGCACGAACCATTATTCTTCGAGCAGTCTGAGTATATGGTTGCAAATACAATTGTGTATCCATAGCAACAGTAACTATCGATCTTTACAATAAAAGCGTAAAATGCAGCTCCATGGGACTTTGTAAAAATGGTAAAACATGACTCAGGAAAATGACCTACATAGTTATTCTGTTAGAAATTAATCAATATATACACTAATCACCACAATATATAATTCAATCAATTTATGGTTTTAAAGTAATACAAATTGTGCATAGTGCAGCATATAAATCATTAATCGTTATTATTAATCAGTGAAACTATGGAGAAGATGAGAAAAGGATAAAAACTTGAAAAGCTAATTTGTATTAAAAAATAATGCTTATATATAAGTAATTGCTTCTAATATAAGTTTCTTCATTATTATGGTGTTCGAGCAAATTTGAAACTTACATGTGTTAAATGCCTTTAGATATTGCAAATTATATATTAATGAATTCTTCGTATTTTTCATCAAAAATCATTATTAATTTTAACCTTTCTCCATGTTGTACCGATTTGAGAAAAGATATCTTTATGAGCCTTGGCAAAGTTAAAGATTTATTATTACTGGCATATTGTTAAAAGATTTAGGTATATTCAAATTAAATAAATAATAATTCAGAAATTCACATTGGTTAGAAAACAATATCTAAAAGTTGTATTTATGAAATATGGCTAAATGAATACATGAAATATTCTTAAATACATTCTTAAATTCTTAGAGTCCACATAGAGAAACGACTCCTGTGTTTTAAATGTATACATTAAAAAATACATATTAAAAATCATCTAATTTATTGTAGATTTCATTTCTTATGTTTATTTCTAATTTAAACACAAACGACAAATATATTTGTGTACTACTGCTCGTCTACCCTTGTGAGTAGTATAATGTAAATAAATATTTTGTTTTATGCGTAGCTAAATAGATAAAACGGAAACAATCTATTTGTTAATAATATATAAATAGAAAACTGAAATAAATGATGTGAATATATATATATATATCCAAGCATATTATAGTATTTTATAATAACAACAAATGTGCATAATGTACCTACTGGTTTGCAAAGAAAAATGATGAATAATTACTTATTAAGAATATATACAATACATACCAAAAATATGTAATGTTATTCCAGTCTTAAATCACAACTACGTAAATACCATTTTTATTGGTATAAAACAGGAACATATTAGTTATATTGTCAATAAAATATATCACAGAAAAATAATAACAATAATTAATTTTGTTATAATTTAATAAATAATTTTTATAGATTTTCCCGATCAAATAGATACGGGCGACAGAACAAATGCGTCGACGTCAGATCAAATGGAGACGGGCGACAGAACAAATGCGTCGACGTCAGATCA
>JAYRBW010088581.1:0-44782 GCA_036023295.1 Invenusta paracnida
TCTTTATTCTAACTCAAGGGCCCTAGTCTATTTTTATTTAATAAGAGTTTATCTTTAAGTCTATCTTTATATATTTTTAATTGTAGATTAACAATTATGATTAAATTATTTTAAAGGCCTTTAGATGCATTCTAAGCTTTTAAACGCTAGAAATTTCGGCGCTGGGCGCCAATTTAGGGGCTCGGCTACTCGCCTCGCCTCGCCATAAACACCCAGGAGGTTGGGGCCCTTACAATAATGCTTCATCCGTAAACAAACTAGACCGTTCTCATGCCTGCGTTTATGATATGTAGCTACCCTTTTCTACCATATCATTTTTTTCTCATAAAATATGGACAATGAGTTAATTCACATTTTTACTAAAGCCACACACTTTATTTAGTAAATAAATTTACAGACTAATAAAATCATTATAGTTATAGATTATTTAAGAGATATTGTGACTTTAGTTGACGATCTGTTAGCACATTTCTTTAAATATAAAACCATTAAATGTATTATTTTAATTTTTTGGAATGTTTTCTGTTGGCATTAATTATTTAACAATGGATAATAAATATTTCAATCTTTATCGAAGAGATAAAGCTGAAGTATCTTTAAAGTTGCATCATGTGTTATGCTCATTTCTGTAATAATTGAGAATTACGTAATAATTAGCAATAATTGAAGAAAAGTATTTTAAGCCTAGATAATTCATAGGTTTATTGAAAACGAAATAACCAATTCCAGAATTACACACGTGCAGAAATCAAATAAGTAAACCAACAAATGTATAATTTTACAAATGCCATGCAAGGTTTAAACACCAAATTTACTCTTAACCTCTTGTAACCTATTTTGTAGATCTGACCTGGTTTTTCTAGGCTACCAACTGTTGATGAACGAATATATGATATTTTGAAAAAAAACAGATTATTAGAGTTATCCGTTTAAAAATTAGAGGAATGTCCATAAAACATGGTGTATCTTTAATATAATTAGTTACGTTTACAACGTGTCTCTAGTTATTTTTTTTATACAACATGTTAAAACGGAACTGTTTCATTCTCTGGCACCTGGAAGACCCTTCATTTTTGTTTGATTTTTGTGAAATATGTACATCTCTTCGGTTAAAATGAATAAATTATCATTTATGTGTTGTGTTTAATGCAAATAAATGTCCAAATATATACATTCATACTTTTGGAATTATGTTTTTACGACGATTTACTAAAATTGTATTTTTACTAAATATGGTGAATTTTAGGCTATATTTCCGAAGTTCACACTAGATAAGTGTTCAGTAGAATAACAGTTAAGATACAGAATATAATCCGATAACTATATCCTTAATGGTAATTATTTATCCCCTCCTCCCTCAGGACCCCCTAACCTGCAAGTAGTTCTGACAGACCCCAGCGGTCAGCAGCATTCCATTCCCTCTTCAACGCCCCCACCCCCCTCCTCACAACACTCGGACGCAGACCTCATGGCCGCTCAGTCCATCCTCAAACTCTCCTCTGTTACCAGTTTGGCTGTCACCTTGGATACTGCTGCCTCCGCTCCCCCCCCTCCGGCCACTACTGTCATGGCATCGGGAGGTGCGCAACACTCCTCTAGGCCTTCGCTGCGGCATCTCATCTCGCAGCAGGCAGTCGACCATTCCGGTGAGACTGAGAGTCAATATCTCTATGAAAATCTTTGTCGAAATAGGCCTAAAACTGCAAGTGTATCTTCAAGACGGATCAAAATTATTGGTTCATGTGATTAAAAGTCTGAAAAAATCAAAATTTGTGTGTATTGTTTGAAATAATCGATTAATTATTTAGTTTTGTTTATATTTTAAGGATTGAATTGAAATGAACTATCACCAAATTGATTTATCATAAATATAAAAAGATTTAGTTATTTCATTGTAAACATAAATCTTTGTGACATACATTTTCGAATTTGCATATTTTAAAATGTAAGTGTTTGTGAGTAAATTATTAGAATCAATTTTTTTTTACAAATATGTTTTGTAAATTATTTTAATTTGCTATATTTTCATATTGATATTTTAAAATTTCATGCATAAGTAATGTTTTCTTATATGAAAGATTGCGCCATTTCATAAATTTAATATCAATTTTTACACTGTTTAGAGCGCTATGCTATGCTATACAAATATATATATTGTATATACATATGCGTATTGTGTTAGCTTTTCATACTGATTCCATTTTAATTCTACACTTCTTAATTACCACCTTGTTATATGTCAATTGTTTGCAAATTATTGATCTTATTTTTATTTAAAATTCGATAAAAATATTATAATGATTGAATCTATTTTACCATTTATCTAATTTACAGATCTGCAGGCTCAGTTGAAATAACTTAATTCTTTTAGAATTTTAATTCTATGTGATTTACAAACTGCATTTTGATTTATTTGGTACTATTAATTGTTATAATCCTTTTCTCTAGAAATTAATTCTTAAATCCGATAATTATTTAAAAAGAGTGTTACAGCCAATTTTTGTTGTTGTTGCATAAACAAAATATAATATTATTAGTGAACAGGCGTAATAGGTTATTTATCAAATTTAACTGTACAAGAATTAATATACTGCAATAGCGAGGCGTAATAGTTTATTTATCAAATTTAACTGTACAAGAATTAATATACTGCAATAGCGAGGCGTCCTACCCTTGAAAGACAAGTTTATATAGCAAAATCATTTATAGAATAGTGTGTTTAATTTGTAGTAAATGCTAGAATTAGTGATATCACAGTTTCTTGTTCTCTCCTTTTATCACTTTCTTTTCTACATGTCTGTCTTATTTTGGGGATACTTTTCATAGATGAAGAGATATATTTCTATCTCTTATTGTTATCGTACATCATAATCAACGATTTTGAATGGTAGTAGGGGAGTCGAGAGAAAGAAGAAAACATAATGTTTGCATTTTTGAGGTGGTGATGATGGTACTTAAAAACAAGTTACATCACCCATCATTTCTAACTCTTCCTTCGACTTTCTGACAAACTATCTTAATTTTATGAACTGACATGACGTATTTTGTAAAACACATCTCGTTTTTCAACTTTCTTGTATAGTTATAATAGTGCACAAACGATACAATCTGCCATGCATTGCAAGTTTGATGTTAAACTATCTTTCCAGTCTTGTGCACAATGTGTGTTGCATTGTAGTATCAAGAAAGTATAATAATTATAGGGACAGTGGAAACTGTAAATAACAGCAGCTAGTGTTATTTTTTTAACTTTTTTTCAAATTGACATATTATATACTTACATATTAGTGTGTATATATATATATGAGCTATACAAGAAATACTTGACGAGTTATGACGCTTTTCCCAACTGCCATTTCCATTCTTTTTCTCTCTTCCTCCCATTTCTTCAACTCTTTCTCTCTACAGAACATCCCGTAAGAGTTCATATCCCGCCTCTTTTGTTTTACGTAGATCATTTATCTACTATATTTGTGTGGCTATAGTAATAAATGTATAAAGATGGACTAACTTACCTATCTCAATTTCTTTATTTCACCTTTTCGTCCTGATTTTTTTTTCTTTTCATAATAGTTTAAAAGTATTGTTTATACTACCGAGAAATTCAGTATTTAAATTAACAAACAGTCAACACACACATACATGTTACAGATTAAATGTGAAGTATCTACGTTTAGCTAACTCCTAATAGATTTAGATGTCATATTTCTGCTTATAATGTTCATGTATGGCTTTAGTGCCCTTTGCTTTGTCTAAATTAGATTGTCTCGCTTTTTCTCAGTGTGATTTGTTTCCCATTCAGCATTTTAAAACTTTTCTCGATATTATTGCAGTTTGTGGGCATGTTTTTTCTGTTTAAAGGAACCATATTCATTAATAAAAATTCTGTTTAAGTTTCATATGTGAATTATTTATTAAAAAGCTTGTTTGGAATAATATTTTAAACAGTAATTTATTCGGTATTCTGTTTCATTTCTTTTTTGCTATACTCGCAAATATACTTGTTTAATTTTTGTACTAATCACAAAAATCTGTGAGTATTATATATATTTAAATAACCTAATTTTTAAATATTCTTACAGATTATAATTTTTTATTTTTACTAAAAATTAAATATTCTTTTTTTAGAAATACAAGTGGTTAACCTTGACCCAGTTGACTATCAAGAACCGGTAAGTTTGGACCACCACTATCAACAACAAGGCCCCAGCTCGCCGCCCCAACTTCTTGTGTCTCTTTCCGAGCCAAAAATGGGCACTGGGGTAACATCTACTACTACTAGCACATCTACCACTACAACTAAAAGAAAGGCTCCCAAGCTTTACATGATCGGCAAAGCGCCATCGATGGAGTTGGATGATACTCCTACCATCAGTACATCGACTGCTCTTGATATTGCCCAACAACAGTTCCTTCATCATCAGAATAGCGCTAGTAGCAGCAGTTTCGACCCACCGGCACTGCTGGTACGTACTTCTGGTCTTCTTTCCCCACATACTGGTACAGGGGAAGATAGGTTTCGTCAGACAGTCAGTTTGGATCTTCCGAATGCAGGTGTCACTGGTGGTGGTTCCCTTGGCAATAAGAAGAGGCTCCATGCTCGCCAGTTTCTCAGCCAAAGTTCCCAGTCTAAACCTGTTTACAGTCTAGATCAAGGTAAGTCCTACTATATGTAGTGTCACTAAATCAGCCCGAATTCGGGCATGGCCCGAAAATTGGCCTGAATGCCCGGGCGAAAAATGAGCTGGTATTAAGCCCGAATTTTTTAATTACATAATTATTACTCACACTCAACAACATCTTAAACTAATGAATCTAATAGTAATGTCATAGAATACGAGAAAGCACTCTCTGAAAAAAACATTGTTCCAACATTGGTGAAGTGGCTCGAGCAGTGATGCCCCATGGCAATGCTCAGGTGAAGCGTGTTTTTTCAATGCTACCTGATATTATAACGAAGAAAAGGTCCAATTTGTCTGAACATACTCAGTGCTCGAAATAAGGATTTTGCCATCACTCGTTCGTTTATTGTTTTCTATCTGTCTGAATAGGATTTTCACTTGTCCGTAGTGATTTTACCTGTCAGAGAGATAAAATTTTATACTAATTTTATACGAAAGAGAAAACAAATTTTTATACAAATTTTTTTTTCAACGAATTATATACATAATTGTATTCAATTGCACATAATATAATATATACTATATAATTATAACATCAAAATGAGCATTTTGTAAAAATACCAGTTTATTTTACAATTTTAGCAGATGGATATATATACACAACAATAGCTTTTAAACAAACAAGTAACCAGAGAAAGGTTGTAAATAACTAATAAATTTAGGTATTCACGTTGTGATAAATGCAAAGTAAAATAATGGATTTATGAGTATTTTGAGCATTTAGCTCTTAACTAATATGCAACGCGGTTTTAATTAGCTTTAATGTACAAGTTAACATAATATTAATTATGATATAATACAAAGAAAGGTATACAGGGATTGAAATTACATATTTAAAAGTCAGACTGCACTGTCACATTGTCACTAATATTATATATATATTATATAATATACTTGATGTGGCCTCTTTATATTATATGTTACTCCTACATTTCAGGGACATGCAAGCGCCGAGTTTCAATGATATACAAAGTCGATGGATAATTACGTTTACTTTCTACAACCATATACCTTTTATATTATTGGGCACTTTTATATATCAACAACTTTTACTAAAACAAAATGGGTGAAATACATTTTCCACGTGATACTGAATCTAGTAATTTCTATTTTTCCGATTGGATACGGAAAATCGTTTTATTCATTTCATGTTGTATATTTATTCGTAAAATTATTCAATAAATAAATATAATGACGATACAGTAGTGCAATGTATCTGTAGCGCACAATTTCCGGTAGATTCAAATTATTATTTCAAAAATTAAATAAATATATTAGGTCGGGGTATAGAGAAAACTAATTCTATATTGTAATATCTACTCCTATAGCGAAAATAGACAATTTACCACATATCATAAATAAATATTATGTTGTAATATAGACAGATTTTGTGTCTGTTAGAAGCTAGCTAAGTATCAGATATTGGTAACTATGACGTAGGGGGTTTGTGTTTTTAGAATTTGATGTGTCATTCTTTATAATTATTAACAGTGTCATTGATTCACCATTTATTATATAAAATATAGTAGTAGGTTGTTTGTCAATTATTTATATTAATATATACGCCTAAATATATAGGCACATATAGCTAAAAAAAATCTACCTGCCCGCACGGACAAGCAATCAACATTTTTAGTTGTCCTTTGGAAAATTTACCTGTCCACGGACAATCGGACAGCAGTCGTTATTTCGAGGACTGATACTGTGAAAGCTTTAGTTACAAAATCTAGTCTTACAGCAAAGAAGTTGTCAAGTTCAAACTTTCCAATTTCTCATGATTTGTTACAAATGGCAAGTGTTGCTCATGCAGCATATGATCAGCATCATTCAGAGGAACAAGAAAGAAAAAAAAGAGGAAAAGCTTCTGTTATGTGTATTTAAAGAAGAGAAAAAGAAAACTAATAAGTTGGTCTCTCTTGAGGAAACAGTCAGTGAGATGAACAAAGAAATTTAGAATTGAAAGAGAAGATGATGAATGTCAGCAAGAGGCAATGAAGAAAATAAGTGAAACTGATTCAGATATTCAATCTCTTCTAAAAGATTAAGAAAATATTGAAAATAGGAAGAAAACTGTCTCTAGTAGACTTCTAGAAGATTTGCTCAAAGGAAGAAGTAAATCAATGGCATCTTGTTCATCATATAAAAAAAGATAAATTATTTATAAAAAGGTTTATTAACTTTGTACTTGCTAAAAAAACTGTACATCATAAACATTTACATTTTATTATTGCTTAATTATGTTTTTTTTACTGATTAAAAACTAATCATATTTGTATATGTGATCTATTTTTTTATCAATTTTTAAATCTTGTTTCTGTTTTTAAAAATACCAGTGGTTTAAACCAATCATACCTATAACTTTATGTATTAAGATTTTTCTTCAAATTTTAACTAAGTCTGAAAATTTAAGCTTGGCCCAAAAAATGAGAAAATTGGATTTAGCAACACTGAAAATACCTGCAAAAGTCATGCAAAACTGCAATGCAACCTGCAAAAAAGTTTTTTTATTTAAGCAGTCACTATGGCTGCAGGAAAATAGGCTTCCCTGGCATGCTGAGCTGTCATTAGGTAAGATTGGCAGATTTTAAACTTAAATTTTGTTAAGTAGTCAGCATATTTTCTGTCAGCATAGGTATTATATTGTCTACTCAAAATACATATGCATGATACTAGACATCCAAAAGATGCTACCAAGCTTGCTGAACAGAAGAAGAAAGAAGCTGAACATAAGAAAAAATGTAATTAAATTGTCTGAAAAGGAAATGGAGTGAAAAAAGCTGCACCAACAACTGTATGTCCTGGAAAGTGTAATTGATTCTTTGAAGAAATAATTGTTATAACCATTGTAAAATGTAAATAACTTATAAATCACCTACTTTGTTAGCACCATTGACACAATTTGGACATCACATTTATTGACTTTAAGATAAATGCTATTGATTCCAGTGTACAGCAACTTTTGTAGCACCTGTAGGTTGCCAGTTTTCAAGTGAACTTTGACAAGTCTGATTTAATGTATGGTCTGTTAGATTTTGAACACCCTATTTTTAATATACCTGTTTAATATAAATATGTTAGCCTCTTTTTATGTAAATAGTCTTGTCTAAGTTGTATTATGTTTTATTTTCCCTATTTTTGAAAATAATATCCTGCTAAATAACCCATGAGTCCTGCAAAAGTCATGCAAAAAATGTTTAGAAACTGCTTGACACCCTGTACAATATCAACAGTCCAACCTTGAAGTTGCTTTGTTATACCATGAAGAGAAAGCAGAAAGTAATAACAATACTAAAAAGCCCATCAATAAATCTAGTCACACATTGGCATAAAAATGCAGTTCTTTCCCCCCTTTTTAATTTTTATCTCAACCAGTTAGTTTATTCAGATTTTACTCCACCCAGTGGCATTAAGTGGTACTACAAAATAGTGCCACACAAATTAAAAACAGTGCCACACAAATTAATTCTTTAAAAATGGAGCTATATTGGATTTGGAAGACACTTAGAAAGGTCTAAGATTTAACTGTCGAGGCGAGTAGGCCCAATTGTTGAGAGTAATGTTACCTGATTCTAAAATAGCACCACTTTTTAATGTAGAAAAGATAAGAAATCATATTTGCTTAACTCTGGAATTGCTCCCCATTGTAAAATATTCTGGTACATTAAAAATGGATGATTATTTTTATTCTGTTGATGAAGCTAATAGTCATATGATGATAGTTGTTTAAAGCTTACTTCATGTCTGGAATTAGAATGCTGTTTTCATACCTGATAGTCTGGTTGAAGCAAGGTTTTCTTCACATAACATGTAACAGAATTTTATTTGAAACAAAGCAAAAAAATGAGAATGAATAGGCTTTCAAAGAATCTTAAGCTGAGTAAGAAGCATTTGAAGCATGCTGTTAGAGTGCTCAAAATTTGATGATCCTAGTTGCAGAAACTTTAAGAAACTGCTAGTCTCAGAACACAAAGAACAGGCTGCATAAAATGCTCTCAATACACAAAAAGAATTTATATTTGTATATGATTGATTTGAAAAAAATTGTTATTTTTATCCAGAATCGAAAAGAAATCCCATGACCAAGTAATAAAGGTAGCTACACAAGAAAGTGCCAAGATCAAATCCAAGAATTTAGCTTTAGAACATTTTTCACAAATTCCAAAAGAGATAAATTATATATATATGCAATTTACATGAAGTTCTATTGCATGTATACTCAAATTAGTTACTTAATTTATTTTGTGCAATTATAATTATGTAGTATTATTTTATAATTAGCATTACATACATTTTGTGCATACTCAAATTTACTTAATTTTAATGGGTTTTTTATTTCTTGGTGTTGGCAAAAGTTCTAGTTATAATGTTTTGTTTTTTACATAATCAACAATATATATAAACTGCAGTTGCTGATACAACTATCTTGGGTTTTTAATGCCCCTAAACTGGTAATTCTGGTTGTTCTTCTGATAATATAAAATTGTTCCTCATCTGACATAATGAGAGTATAAAATAGAATACAGGTATAAAGTAAAGTACAAAATATCTTGCCTACATCTCCAGAAAGGCCCTGTAGAAATAAATGTGTACCAATTTATTGACAGGGCCCATACCTGCACTATGTGCATCTTGTAACTAGGGTTGTGTATGTTGGCCCAGGTAAAGTATTCATTGCAGTGTAGTGATAATTTTAGACTTGTCATGAATGATGATTTTTATGAACAACTCCACCATGTGAAAGCAGTCTTCTACATTCAATGTCAACTGAATCACCCAATACTTGCACAAAATATAACTGATATGTGTATTACCAGTGCATGTCTGTTTAGACATATGGATATTTCTGTCACATTAATGTGTTTCTCAATAATTTATTTATTTTTTATTCATCCTTTAAATTTGATTAATGGACTAGTATTTTCGTTTAAATTTATTCAAAGTTATATTGTTTTTATTATATTTTGTTCATATGCTTATTATTATTTCATTATTTTTATTGAAAAAGTTAACATGGTTTAATTTATTGTAAACATTATTTAAAGATTAAAAAATATAATCTATACATAATTTGTATTATTAAAAGCAATCATTCATATTAATTCTGCTATTATAGACCGAAACAAGGTTTTCATTAAGACTGCTAGAATATCACATATATTAAATCTAGAAAATAAAAACAAACGTTTTTGTAACAATTTATAGCTCACATCAAAATAAATGTATTTATTAAATAGGTCTGTAAATCCTGTTCAAGATATAGTTCATAATTAAAAGAAATTTACTTTTTAGATTATATTCATACTTTTTATGTTTAGCAAGATGCAATAGACAATGACAAAAACATAATCCAGCTATTCATTGTTTAATCTAAAAACATTTCATTAAAAAGTATATATATATATATATTAAAAGTACTATATAGAATATATTTATACAATATATATGTATTTTTTAAAAAGGTTTACATTATATTTTATTTATGAAAACATAAATTTCACTTCTATTTAGCACCAACTTTTTATAATTATTGCTTAATCAGCTATTTTCCCATTTTATCAAGTAATATTATTGCGTTTTTCTATACAATACAGGGTGGCCACCTGTACATGAAATGTACATTAATTTAATAAAAATGGCGAAATACTATGTGAACGTATTTAGATTTGGTTAAAGATACGTGCATTTTCTGTGATGCACATATATATGAATTTTTCTTCTTCTTTATAACAATTTTAAAAGTGTTACAGTTTCGATGCATGGCAAAAAATTCTGTTTTAGTGTATAAGTTTATTGATTAATTATTTATTTGCTCGATTACTTTTGTTATTAAATTAAAAATAAATAATTTCTATTTTGTAATTTGATACCTTTACTTTGTTTTTATTGTCTATTATTATTATTAAACAATCTAACTTTGTTTGTTTGATACCTATGTAGATATATTTAATTTAGAAAATTTATTATTTAATACTATACTTACGTAAACACTATACAATACTACTTTAATACTACAACAGCTGAGGATCCCTTTGAAGGATTTTGAGATAGCATTTCAGAACTGGATTTGTTAAGTCTTCTATCGGTGTCCATAGATGTACTAAATGTCAACTGGTCGTTTTTAACTAAGTTAATATGGGCGAAAGTTAAAACTTAAGTTGATCTTGAAAACAGTAACGTTTTAAATTTTTTTATTGGTTAAAATATGTACGTGAATTTTGTTGGTTGTACGTACATTTTTCATGACTAAATGGTGGCTTAATGTTCTATTTATATTTCTTTTTCTTTGAGTGTGTTAATTAAAATACACCTGAAAACGTTTCTTATACTTGGATTTATTAGAAAGTAGTGAAATACTTTATATATCGATACAATATGCATACAAGTAATTTTTTAAATATTGTAGTACACGTAATCATTGCCATTTTACGTTATCACTTATGTACATATCTTTATTATACAATCTGATTGATATAAATACTTCAATTTATGCACCGATTACTATATTTTAGTGTGCATAATTAGCGTACTGTACTATAACTTACTTTGGAAGTGAACTGCACTACCGTGTCTGCGCATAAAATGAATGCTTAAATAAAGAGGGGTGTCACTTCCCAGTACCGTTTATGTGTTTCCAATATTGATGTAAAATAGTTCTGTACTGTTCCGTGCTATGTTATGCACAACTACAAACTGCATTGCATAGTGCAGACGGACACGCTCTGCACTAACTTTGCACGTTTACTTACCGTTGAGGCAAATAATTGTGTACCCAGTTGAGTTGTTTTAAAATGCATAGAGATTGTTTAATGAATGTTCCTTTGTTGTCATATAAATATCCAATTGTTATTTAATTTTTTCTTATGTTTCTCTTTTGAAAATTGAGTAACTTCAGTTTTGATCTATGGTTGTATCATTAAAACTTAAGTAAAGTACATTTAAATAAACAGTGCACTGAACTCAGCTATCTCGTTGGTATTTTTATTTTCTGATTTGCAGTACAACTTGACTCGAAGTTATGGATGGTGTTCTGGTTGAAGGTCATGGAGCCATTCTATGGGAGAAGGTGATTTAGCTTGTTTACTTTATTATTTTTTTTCGTAATACTTGAATCCTACATTGCGAATACTTTTATCTGTTTATCTGAAAATATTTATTTATTTTCAGCTCCAACGAGATCACCCCGAGTACTACCGCGTATCCAAATATATCGATTTCTCCACGGCGGACCTACTCGCGGCAACCAATAGAACACTACCTGACCTTATGCGTGTTATGGGTGTCCAGTTGGGAGCCAATAGAGACTTGATCCTCAGCAAACCACGGCCACCACCAGTTAAGGAGAACACTAGTAAATAAATAAATAAATTACTTATAAAAAAATTTCGCATAATGTCTCTATTTCCATATGAATAGTATTAGTGCCACTCAACTAGTTTTAGTGCATACTCATTTCACCCACTTTGTATGGTCATTCTTTTTAAATTAAAATATTCATTATGAATATTTTTATTATAGTTAAATTAAATTATGCATGATTTTTCGTTAATAGGATTTTCTATTGTTATTATATTACTCATTAAATTGTTTCATGCAACTCTTTAAGAAATCAGAGTAGTAAGCTAGTTTGGTGCATAGATATTGTATTAAGTATACATTAAACATTTTGATGTTGATGTTTAGCACAATATTTATGGTTTGATGCTTCACTACATATTATAATATTGCATTGTTTAAAATAAGTTATCGTGTAATATCACAGTGCTTAAACCTAGATAACATTATAAGTTATCATTCCAGTAACATTGATGCACTTTTTATGACATAAAAATTGCTAGAATATTGTTATTGGATAGAATTCAATAGCACTAAAATATAGACAATCGTGATTAAATTTTTTTATTTATTTTTCGTTGTGGTTCAAGAAAATTTATTTGATTACTTCGTGTGACTATAAATTTGTTTAATAGGTATAACAAATAATATCGTGAATTGGAAAAAAACATGAAAATGGATCCACTATGTAAATACTATACGGAGAAAGTATTGAACTGATCCATTCAGTAAATATTTCTTCGTGGTTTGTAGTCAAGCCAGTATTGACTGATAAATGTATAGGTTTAGTTAGGTTTCCGCTTTAGAAAGTGTTTTACTGTATTTCATACACTAGATTGGATTAATACAAATAATGCATTCCAAACGATATGTATATATAATTCTCTTTGCATACAGGCACAACAATATAATGTGTTTTATTTGTATAAGTGAGGGGAGCATGATCTGCCTGAGTTGGGGGGTTTAGAAACATGCGTGGAAGAGTGGGAATAGATTCAATGAACTGTAAATCAATATAATGAGATTGCGAGTGTATTACACAAGTAAAGCTTTGATTGGAAACCCTATATTATTTCCCCCTTTGTCCCCTTCCCCTCCCCACCCCCTTCTCCGGCCTCTTCTCTATTCGCAATTATCACAGCGAGTATTGTGAATGGAATGCATAGTACGAATAATTCTTCGCCAATTCGTCATTTGCGAACGCCTTCTGAATTGTAAGTATACGTATAATTAATTATATTAATTGGTATATAATGCTTGTTTATAGGCTTAATATTAGAAATTATAGTTCTATTTTATTGTATATTGTAGTAATGTTCTCCCATTGATTTGATAGACTTGTTATTCTCAGTTTATTATTTACATTTTTGGTTTACAAAAATTACACCGTATTTTATACAATAGTGCATCTTCATATTAAATAATTGTCTGTTTATGTATTGTTATGAAAAAAAAAGATTATCTTTTCTTTGACAGAGTTTATTACTATAGTATAATAATATTAATTATGTTCCACAATGTGCTATGTATACTCAACTGACATTACCAGCCTTCATTTAATAGCAGAAACCATAGCAAACATTATTGTCTACATTAACTACTAATGCTGAAATACGTTAGCAACAAGGTCTGATAGTACATATTACAATTAATAATAATTTTTGATTTCATGCTGGCTTTACATTTTATTCTGTCGACCTGGCCTTATCTCACACAACTTGCTACTAAATATGGATAACTATACGTCTGTCCTATTTATTGTCTATTAATGAGTATTAGTTGCAGAAATTACTTGTTCATTTTATTAATAATATTCTCCATTTTGCGGCATTCCCACCATGTTTATCTTTCTAGTTATTAATGCCTATGCATGCAAATGGCCTTCAGTTGTGACGTATATTACAGACTTCTTGGAATTCTATTTTTAGTGAAATTCTGTAAAACCAGAAAACTATGCTTGATATGCCCTGGATTAATTAGAAATTTGATACATACCAGGTACACCAAGTATCTCAATAATTAGATTATTAAAATGATCTCCGACATTTAACTAGATAAGTTTCACCATAAAATTAGAAAAATATTAAGATTACCTATACATATTGCTTTTAATAAATTACAGCGTAAACCTACATAACATTAGATGTAAAGATTAGAAAATGATTTCTTCAGATTCGAAACTGCATTTCAATTTTTATACAAATGTTTCTTTGTTAGTCTATTCTTCAGTGTAAGACAACCAATTTTGATAACTTAATTAAGTTTTGTTTTTAAGTATAGATTGTGAGTATAGCTATGAAGAATATTGGCGTTTTTTTGTTTATGATTTGTTTTGAAGCAGATATTTTATTCATTTTATAGATTTTATTATGGTCATTTAATTTGTTTTATATATGTATTATAGCGTATTGTTATTTTATTATTATTTAGATTGTAGCAAACTGTCTAAAAAGTACATTACTACTTTTATCGTCTATACGATATTTTGAGGTACATGTTGAATTAACTATTCTTTCTCCTTATATGTTCTTTCAGTTTTTGTGATTATAATATTCATTTAAAATAGAATATACAGTTGTTATCATACTGTATCTTCATAATGCTTTGTTATTTTGCTTTAAGCCTTTACAAAACATAGTTATTTTCAGGCATAGATTTGATGATGGAGAAAATATCTCTTCTTTTGTGTTGACATGGTATTTTTATAAATTTATGTTGCGGGATATAATTAATCAGAGAACTGTTTTTTCTCACATTTGGAAATTAATATCATATTGCAGTAAAAGTATCTAGAACATTACGAAACATAGTATTTTATAGTTGGTGTTTGACGCTTTTTGGGGAAACATCTTTGCAGAATTTTTTCTGAATGTTCGTATCTAAGTAATATATAAATTATAATAAGTAATATAAATTTTTATTTACGATTTTTTAATCCATTCTGTTTTCTAAAAGTCATAGTTCTGTTTCATTAATTGAATATACATACATTTTTCTAATTATCCTTTCATTATATTGTAACATTTTCGTTTTCTAATAAATATTGTGCATCTATCTTTTAACAAATTAACTTAATTAAAAAAAGATGGAACTGATGAATTGCTTGCATCATTGCGTATTTCGTGATAATTGATAGTTTAATTAACAAACATTTTTTAACTGTAGGTACCTTGTATTGTTTTGTCAATGTTTTAAAACTATAGAATACTTAGTGTTATTCTAGGTGTCTTATTAAATGTCGTATTATATAAAAACAAAATACAAGCCGAAGCTGATGAAGAAATGTTTTATTAAAAGAACAGGAGCTCTTTATTCAGCCAGAATTTTATATAATAATAACAATGTTAATTTTTCGTCAGCTTATATTTTATTTTTCAATTAGATTAAATGTTTAGTCTTTCTGATTAATAAATACTGGGCTAAATCTGATTATATCGAATAAATATCCGCTGAAATCTGTAAAATTATTGTACAGATTATTTTTTTAGTAACTTTTAAAATACCCTTTTAAAATTAATGAATTACTTTCTTTTATTTCAGATTTATTTTCAGATTTGTATAATTCTTCAGTATTTTGCACATTAATCATTTTTCAAATAAATTATTAACTGCAGCTTAAGTAGGTTACAGACTGTTTATTTGCAAAATTGTATACTTACCTTGATATATAGTTGTGAGAAAGTTTTACTTATCCAATATAATATAAATATTTAATTTGTTAATTAGGTTGTGCTGTTTTATGTAACCGGTTATTATTAATATTCCTTGTTTATGAAAAAATAGAACTACATTTTATAGAGGATAATTTACAAATATAATAGAACATTTTATTGTGTTTCTCTGCCGTTAAGTTACAACTATAAAGGCCGATTTTACTTAAAAATCTAACCGGCAAATGGGAAGTGATTTTATGCTAGACAGCTGATTCTATATTGTGTCCAATACGTCAAATTATATCCCCAAAAAACTGGAAGTATTTTTGAAAGACATTTTTGGTAAATTATCTTGCCAGTTTTAAGTTGTCTCCAGATGTACTTTCTCCGAAAATATAAGTGATCATATCCGTCTTTACATTGAAATCTATATGAAGTTATTGATTATATTGTTCTACTGCGCGGTTTTTACACACGATTTTATATTTTACTTCTCGCTGTATTATTTTCGTTACTATAATTTATTGTCATAACCAGTTCAATAGTGTGATTTTTATTATTCCAGTTAGAAAAGTGAACTCTTTTATTATACTGCGTTAAAAGGACTAATTACAAATCATATTATTTAAATGAAAATTAAGTTATTACATTTTTTCTAGATCATTACTAAATACAGCTTATTTTATATTGTTTTATTATTAAATATTTTTAATTTAAATATAATTTTCTGTAATAAAAAATTTGTAAAATCACCTAAAATTTTATATGTTAGTAGAGAATTAAAATCAGTTTGAAAATAAAAATAAATCTTAAAATAATTTATTTCTGTGAATTATTAATATTTTTTTTCTCCAATACTCATTAAAAGCCTACACCGTTTAAGCAAAATAATTGTTTAATTTTCTACAACTGAAGACTATATGAAAGGATTTTTAAAATTTTATTTCAATATTGTTAGTAAAATGAACCGTAAATAGTAACTGGTTAAGTATTTAATTGAAGCTATAAAAAATGATTAAAACTTCTATGCTTTTTAGCACTAATTTTTAATTGGTTTATCGTATGTTGTACAGTGAAATCTCTATAGTTTATTCTAATAAGTTTAGATTGTTGTAGATTTTATTTTCTTGAATTACTTTTTCTTAGTTATTTACTATAACGCGTATACGAGTATCACACATATCACAATTGAATGAAATACTTTTTTTAAATTCTCACTGACATCATCTTTAATTTGGTACACTCTTCCTATCAAAATACGGATTGTGGGTCCTAGCTATTCCGCTTTTGAATATAATATATTTTGAGTATTATCATTGAATTGCATAAATAAAAAAGTTATTGTATTCATTAGGCATTTTTTATGTGGTTTTGTTACTGTCTATAACATTGTGTCCACACTCCTTGAAATTCTTTTTCTTTTTGTTCAAAATTGTAAAATTCTTGAAACATTGAATTTTTGTAATATTACACAAAACAATTTTATATGGTCTATATTTGTAGCATGTCCTACCTACACTTTTTATATACTTTTCCGTTCATGAATTATTGGACAAATGTCAGTATACTATGTTAAGGCTTGCTTTTCTTATAATGCTATTGCAATATATTTATTGTACTGGTTTTTGTTCCTAAGTTAATATTACTTATTGCTGCTGTAAGGATTGAAATGTATTTTAACAATATGACAGTGACTAAGCAACATATTTTTTATGCGTTGTATGTGTAAATATTACTCCCAAAAAGTTAATAACTTTAGATTTTAACAGTGCACAAAATTTGGTCCTAATTATTTAACGATTTGATGCTGTAAAGAATGTCTTCTTAATAAATTTTCAATTTAAAAAATGCGGACTTCAGAGTTTTAGTACACACTAGTCGAACAACTGAGTAGTAATTCTCTCATTTATGCTTTGTGTAGAAATCTCAGTTGTTCAATGCTTATAGAAATGTAATCAAATTTTTGCCAAAAGCTACTTCAGTCCTTAGGACTGATAAAGCATGTAGTTAGATATCTCCTTACAAATATGAAATAACAAAACAACAATTCATTGATTTTTATGCAAGATGCACTTTCGTGTTTATCTGTTAAATAGAAAATGCCTGAATTTCAGTCATCTAAAGTCCGTCTGGTTACCTTTTATGTCGAATTAATCGGGCCAAATGTATGTGTTTTAGTCTTTGCTTAGAAAACTGATCACACTTTCATATTGCCAAGCACAAGTGAAGCATTGATTTTCAGATAACAAAGAAGTATCGTGTATGAATTTGGCAAATATACACTAATTGCTAAAAGATACACTAAGAATCACGTATAAGGATCACGCTTTTTCGCTTTATCTTAATCTATTTTTAAGACATATTTGTGATATCTTTTAATGTCTAGTTTGGGCAATGCCAGACATGTTCAATAATTAAAAAAAATAGAAAGAATTAAATGTTGGTGACAGAGACGAGTGAGGCCTTAGAAACTATCATTTTATTATTGTATTACGAATAATAATTGATTAATTTAATTTAATTATATTATATATTTTTTTATAATATTAATATTTTCAGAAAAACCACTGTATTAATTCAAAAATTAAATTATGACATTTCATATTAATTCTCAACTGCATTAAAAAAAGTCAATTCGAAAACGCGGGAACGGAGACGACAACATGCATAAAATAAAAGTTGAAAATGAACAAAATTCACCTACAACTTTTTATTAAGAAACAAAAACATACAAATTAGCAGCATGTACAAAAATATATGTATGGATGTAAATATTAGCTTACACCGAAATAATTTGATTTGCTTGCTTTCACAGTAATGTCACACCCATGAACAATTGAACAAATTTAAACAATATGTATCACTCGTAAAATGGCAACTTTGAATTTAGGCAAAATGCAGATTGATTTTCCCTGCCCGGTGTAGCTGTTTTTCGAAAAAATAAAGTAAGTGTCAGTTGGTGGAAACTATTGCTAACTGCTTGGAGATTTCTTGGAAGCCTTCATTTGATGGATTTGTATAGTTGATACCTTTCATTAATTTGTCTTCTTTTTGAAAAGATTGGCCATATCCATAGGTGCAAGAATAGTTTTGTGCGAAATCTATATATGGATTAGCACCGATAGATTTGTGTAGTAGATAACTTTCATTACTTTGTCTCCTTTTTGAAAAGATTGGTCATATCCATCGGTGCCACAACATTTTAAATAAAGATTCTTTATGGTGTCTTTCAAAGTATATTTTTGATATTTTACTTTTTTTATAGTAATTGTATCTTTCTTGCTATAGCACACTGTGTTGCATTATCCTCTCGTTTCAGGAAATAATTAACAACTTTGTTTTAGATTTGAGTTGGTTTTTTTTTATTTTGTTCGAGCTTGTTTAATATTTTCGAATTCTATGTCGTTTTAATATACCTGCTTCCATTTGTTGTTTGTTTCAAGTCATTTTTATTTTCGATAACAGTTTTAAGCGAATATGTTGTTTCTTTGTTAGTTTGTGCGAGAAATTCTTGGTAGTCAATTTTTTCTACTTTTCGATATTTTGCCCTTTGACATCTCTTTTCTGCTGCCATCCTTTTTCTGTTTTCTGAGCATAATCCGACTTCCAATCTTTGTATTTGTCTTTTTTCGTATCCACAATTGTGCTAATTCTTTTTATTCTATTTTTCCATTATACTGGGCTTTCACCATTTTCATCTGTGCGCTTACAGCTTTTTTCAGTTTGTTTCCATGTTCTATTTTTCAATTTTCTTTTCTCTTTTTAAGACTGTCGTAGGTACATTAGTGTTACGTTTTCGAACACGGCGCTTTCTTTTATTCACTCCTTGTGCCGAGCCCTATAATATTATTGCATTTTTTGTGATGGCGTCAATGGTATCCTAAAATAATATTAATCGTATTATTAGTTACACGACTAAATTCAGTTAAATAATCAGACCTGGTTACTTGTACGATTTCGAGAGGCATTGTACGATTATACAATTTTGCATCAAATTATACGATTTTCTATATAATTATACGATTTTCAATGCAATATACTAAATATACTTTTTCGTGCACATTTTTTATTTACTATTTTATTGTACAAATTATTTTTATTCAAACATGGTCCAGTGCTGTGGTCCACTTTTATTAGCTATGTTTTTACTACTTGATCACTTATTTACAAAATACAAACAAATTTATCGATACTGTTATGTATTGCATATAAATATATATTATAAGTATATTTAATAAGTATTTTTAATTTAAAATTAACGGAGACGACATTTACTTTTTCCGGTATTTTAAACGTAGGTTCCTAATGAAGTAGGTATAATAAAATAATTTAGTTTAAATGAATAAACAGCCTAGGGGAATAAATATGTTTACGTCAATGTATATTAAACTCAGTAATATTTGACAAAATTGATCAATAATGGAGACGACCCCTTAAAAAACTACCAAACATTTAAAGTTTATTTTGTTTTATGTATAATCTTGGAATATTATTTTGTGAATAAATTTTCCTTTTTACTGATTATATGTTTTTAATATTTACAGGTTTTTCAAAAGTAACAGAGGCGACATGAATTATAAAACACTTACCTTTTGAAGATAATGCACGCAAAACACGCACGATAAAACTAAATTCGATGTTAAAATGTAGATATGCCAATCGATAAATTTAAAATTTAAACAAAACTAGTATCACCTATACAACGCTTACAAAACGTTATGTTATCTACGGAAAAAGAGACACCTTAGCTAATTCATTGAGTTGGAATTTATTTCTAAGTCTATAACGTGTTTTCATGATTATGCATATTTTGGAAGATTACTTAGGTTGTTTTTTATTCTAGAAAGTAAAACTTTTTTGGCAATAACATAATTTTCAACTATTTTTTGTGAATGACTCATTATCTAAGTTTCTAATATGGTTTTACATGTATATTGTAGTAATGACTTTCACTAAAATTCTTATTATACCAGTTTTACATTCTTTGAGTTCTTTTTCAAAGTATTGACATCCTAATATATATACGTATATTTCCGTAAATCTATAATATTTAATGATATAATAATATTATATTACATATCTGTAGTTCAATTCAGTTATATTTTTATTATTTGTAACATATTAAAGTCATAACTTTTTTCGTTTAGATTTTATACAAGACAAACTAGTCATTGAACAATATTTTTTTCATTTTAAACTATATTTTACTGGTGCTACTTTGCTATTATAGATCAAATAATCTATATGGGCAAAATTACTGAAAAGTACATTAATCTATGATAGTTAATTTTCAGAATATGTTTTAGGTAACTTATTTAGATTTACAAGGCAACTAATTTATTAATATACGTTATTTTTTTATTAACGTCTTCATACTATTATATAATATTTTGAATTACTTTGATTCATGTAAAGATGTGCGTAATTTTACATAATATGATATTCTATAGAGATTTTATTATTTACATTCTTTAAACAACGATTTATTTGCGATTTTCTTCGTTATCAAAATAGTGTGTACTGTTGCCAGCCTACTGCGTACATAATATTGTTTATTTGTTTATTATTGATTTGTATAGAAGTAGACACATACATTATTATACTGTATTTATTAGCAAACTGAACTGAGGGGGAGGGTTGTGATATCGCTGTGTGCTCTCATAGAGTACGCGCCTTAAAACGGTGTCTTTATTATATCGTATCAGCCTGTTCTTCTGTCTTAATATTATATATAGACATGGCATTATGGTGTAGATACTAATAGTTCTGTTTGTGGGTATTATAATTTATGTATCTACCGTCTTTTGGTTGTACGTCAGTAACACATTAGTTTTATACTATTTTCCTTTGGGAATCAACATTAATTTTTCCTTGAAATTATCCACCCTTAGATAATTAAAATTATTTGCTATTGTACTATATTCTATTTATAACATGTGGATTTATTTTTAATTGGTTTACTCTCTGGGGGTTCACTTTTAATTGATTCTTTTAGTTGCACGCGCTAGTGTAATTTTCTATATATATTCATTGTACATAATTGTTACAATACCTATATATATATAATTTGTGCACTACGCATAACTCAAGAAAATAAGAAAAAAGGTTGGGATACTGTTTTGAAATAAATAGAACTACTACAAACTTTATATCTATGTAATATTATTAATTTACTACGGTGTTCGTTACTACTTGAACTTTGTGTTATCCATTTCACTCCTTCATTCGCCTGGATTGCGCAATTTTTAATTACCTCTTCTCGAATACTATGTGTACAATTTATCATTTTATACTATTAACTCTTAAGTTCAGGGTGGTTAGGTTATTAGAATGTGATGCGGAATATTTCTGTTTGTTTGTGGATTTCCCACTGGTTCTTACGTGCTCAACTTGAGTTTTGCTGTATTTTCTCTCATCTCCACCATCTTTTAGGAAGAGAGAGAGATAGAGTGAAAATAATATGAAACAAGAAAGCACTATACAGGCTGGAGAAGATAAGGATAGAGATATATTATGTAAAATACTATTCGTCTGTCTCCAACTCCCTCTCTTCGCCCCAAACTTCCCTCCTCGTCTTGGCCTACCTATCGAGAGAGTTTAGGATTGTTTCTCCCGTCCCCTGTCTTCTTTTCTCTGTGCTGCCCTGTAAACTTACTCGCTCATACACAGTTCTCTCTTTTTCTCCCCTTTCGTCGTCATCTGTTGCTAGGTTGGCACGCGATTTGAAGCTCTCGGATAGTGAAGATGACGAGGAGGATGAAGACAACGAAGCAACGACGACAGGAACTTTGGATCAGCAACAGGACGAGGAAACTAAGTCTCGGCCACCTTCTCATGTGTCTACGGCAAATTCTTTAAGTGCAGGTTGTGAATCCTTGACAAAATCGGGTCCTCCGCAGCTGACTTCTTCGTCTGCTACTGTTGCTCCTTCTCGTCGAAATAAATCTCCAAACGCCTCTGTAGACAATCAAAATAACACCAATAAGAAGTCCTCGGCTGGAGGTTCCCATGGCAAGTCGCGTGGTGGTGTCAAGTCGTCACTGTCACCGAGCCACGGTTCTGCCACCGGGAAATCCTCATACACTCAACAGCGTTTAGAGAACAACATCAGGAAGAACAGCAAACCTGGGGCTTCCCGAGGGAGTGGGGGTCGTATTACCGGTGTTCAGTCGGCCACAACAACCCCACTAAAGTCGTCAGGAACAAAGGTTCAGATTAGCCCTCGACGCCCTTCGAGTACTACAAAAAAGACCTCAGCTGCGCAGGGGGATTCTAGTAGCAAGTCTGGAATGTGGTGAGCTGTTGCTTTTTTGCTTTCTTGATTAGTTTGCTGCGATTCATAATAAAAACATGCTATGTTTGCGTTGATTAGTAGTTTAGCGTCTTTGCTTGTTGCCGATTAATAGAATTAGCTGTCCAGGATTTTATTAATTAGTTTTCTCTCTTCCCATGTTTCTTCTGACATTTATTATAAATCTCATAGGAAAAATACATTTTAATTAATATCTAGCTGTATAATTAGTTTTGAGGCGTGTTCAATATTGAAATTCTTGAACTATTTAACACTAAATAACTGCACTGAATGTATTCACATTTTTATTACTGTAATAGACGTAAATACAATTTTAATTTTAGATTATACGTCTTAATGCATAGTTATCCTATACTATGTATATAATATTATCCTAATTACTTTCTTTATGTATTTTAATTAATCCCATTTTTGTGATATTTCGGTCTGTCTAAGAAATAATGTTCATTTTTTTAGATAATTAATCATCTTGTCTCACTTAAAAATCGATTTTATTATACTTGGTGTCATTTTTCATACTGACCTTCAATGAGATCATTCTCCTTAAATTCGCTGAATATTGATTATTATAAATTTATCTGCTATAACTTTGATCACAGTAGAAAATATTTCCTAGTAAGTTAATTTTTTTAATTTATTGTGCTTTAGAATACATCGAAGAGTTTATTCCTTTTTAACAGTTCACCACTGTTTGATTTTTTCTTACTGACTGGCGCAATTTAACTAAAGCGGGGTCTACGCCTCTGATTTATTGTTATGTCTAATCGATAAAGCAGTAAATTACTAATTGTCAACCTGGAATTTTTTGTTTCTTTTGAGATTCCAATGGCGTCGGCTTATTTTTTTTGTAATATTTCTTCTCTACTTCAATGCATTATTATTGCGTCTCTATATAGAAAAGCGGCAAATTGATAATACTGACTTTTTTTACTACTGTCTGACAATTACACCCAATAAATATTCCTTAATAGTTGATTAATTTAGTATGTAAAAAGTTTAAATATCGGTATTTTTCTAAGAATCTTGTTATTAAAAACAAGGGTACATATAAAATAATGATATAATAATATGTTATTAGTTTGACATTTTAAATTGTGTTATAGAATTTAATGGAAAATATGCACTTTTTCTGCATGTTTGTAATTATAAGAATACCGTGACAGCAATTTTTCTCATTTACTTGGTAGAATCATATTGTTGATAAAATAAAATGTCATTTACCTTTGAAAGTTTTGACGAAAGTTTAAATTCGGAAAAATAACGGAAGAACGATTACAATTTAAATTAGGTATTGATATTTATATTATCGTAGGATATTTTTAAAATAATCATTACTTTATGATCTAAATTAGGATCATATTTTATAACTTTAATGTAGCGTTTAATGCGGTATACTTATTTTTGTTGTTTTCCAACTTAACTATGTAGTTGTTTGATCATTTGTTTTGTGATTATGGTGTTTAAAACAATGTTGTCCTTCAGACAGAAGGTCCAGGGAATTAAGTCTTTTTATGTGTTATGATCTAGAATTATGAGAACAGACTTAAACACAGCATTAGTATAT
Organism: Invenusta paracnida; assembly: GCA_036023295.1. Lineage (NCBI taxonomy): Eukaryota > Metazoa > Platyhelminthes > Proseriata > Coelogynoporidae > Invenusta > Invenusta paracnida. Next base: position 24,544 of record JAYRBW010088581.1, read on the forward strand.
ATAATATTGTCTAGTATTGGTTTAGGTTTATTTATTTACTCCATTACTAGCAAATAGTTTCATTATAATACATCACCGTTAACTTTATTCAGACAAATATGAATGTAATGTGGATAATATCGTAACAGTTATCTGACTTGTTGTTAATCAAGAGTACCTATTTACACCCTGTCAAAATTCGGAGATCGGTTGCTTATATGGCAGTATTCAATGATGTTGCACTTTTATATAATCTGTAAATGTTGCCGATTTAAAATTATATCTGGGCAGTAACAATATTAAAGAATTTTTGACTTGGTAGGTAATTATTGTTATCGATACGTTTTATTATTGATTAGAAACACTCCAAATCTGTCATATTATTATTTACTATAATGAAGCACGGTATCCGCCAATAAAAGTTGTAATAATCAAGTATAGCTAACAGACATCATTAATGCACTTTTTGGTGGAAAAGAATGTTATAATACTTTATTATTGACTCCTATTTTTAGTTCTGTATTTTTTCCCAATAAATATTTATACTATACACGTTTTTATAAAAATCAATAACGGTTAACGATAAATTGCTCTGCAGTACAGTAGTCCCTGATGAAAATAGATGTTATTTTTCTACTTGAAGAAGAATACTTCAGAAATTATTACGAAAATATTTCTGTATTGCATGCAAATTTTCATAAAAATTGGTTAAATTTTCTAAAGAACGGGTCTTTAATATAATACGCACCTCTAGATAGTACAAAGTTCCATAAAATTTGGTTTAAGTTAACAAGGCAATACGGTTTCTTTCGAAGAAATTTGATGATAAAACGATAAAGACGCGATTCATTTTTGACAGTTAAAATAATTCTATTTTCAATTTTGGCCGTTGACCAGAAAATAATTCCCAGTCTTCTTTCTAGGAAATGTTCCTTTGGTGTTACATGAGTTATGCATTTTATTTAAATATAGTATATTTATGTAAATCAGCAGTACAAAACATCTTATTTAAAGATATTAAACAACTTATATACTTTTCAGCCACATAGTTTAGTTTTGTTATTGATAATTTTTTATTTAATGAAATATTTTTTGTCGTTTTTTATTATATGTTGTATAAAAATTTTAAACACATATTTTAATCATACAAATAGTTTTTGGAAAGTTATTTAATGATATATAAAGATTGTTTCAACATTTCACGAAAAAGGAAATTGATATTATATTATATTATATTTTATTGACAATAGTTTGTGGTAATGTGTTATGTTAAACTTACAGTATAGACAAGACGGAAATCCTCTTATTTATGAATAAATACAGGGCAAACACAAGATCGGTTAACAGAGTATTACATATTTCTTCCTAAACGATTCAGCTATGACTTATAATAATGTAACGTAATATTTATAACTTATTTCAAAACATTTGATCTTTTGAGAAAAAAATGAATTGGGATGGGAAGAGAATGGAATGATAACAAAATTTGTTTGCTATCTACATGTCTGCACATAGATGGCAACTACAACATTATAGGTATAACAATAATACACATATATTTAAAATCCGCGCGCAAATTTTGCTTTATATATATGTGACTTACTTCGCTTTATTTACACCTGTTGTTTAATTCCGTAACTATTAGCAACAGAACCCCCTAAACGGATGGAATATTAGGCCTTCTTTATAATATAATAATAATAATAATATGTAGTCTCTACTTTCTCTGGCGTATCTTGTGTTGCTTCTTGAAATGAATTTAGCTAGGGTGTATAATGTGTGTGGATATATTGTGTATATGTATGTTAAAGAGCCGAAGGAAGGAAGTTTAAGTAAAGGTACACGGGTAATATTAACACGATGCATTATTGTTTTAAGTTATGCATCGGACCACTCTCGAAATAAGTACTGACTTAAGGAGATAGATATTAAGGCAGTTTTTCTTGTATTCTACACACTGTAATCCTGCCCTAAAATGTAGCCTGCACAGTGTATCACAAAATCTTTGACACGGCTATATTAATTATGTATGTTATAACATTCTTGTATGGTTAACATTTCATTTTTATTTTGAGATAAGTTAAAAGAGCTGTTCTACTCAGTAATCTTTGTTTTCAAACTTTACCTGTAAACCTCTATTATGATCGTTGCAAACATGGAAAGTAACTGTAATGAACAGGAGCTACTCGATTTTCCTTTCAATTGTGAATCCTTCACTATTTCCTATCTTTTTCCCTTTGCTTTAAAATCTAGGGGAAGGCTAGTGATAAACGTATAGGTAGTATTTTCCAAGTGTTGCATTCATTTTGCGAATGTACTGACATATTTTGTTTACTCGTCTGTATTATTTACCTAGCTTAAGTTAATTCTTTTCGTATTCACTTTGTACTATATTAGCGTGAGTAGATTTAGAAAAAGTTAAATTATATTCAGTTATTAGCTTTTAGAGTTCGACTTTGCTTTTGTCAGTAACTATTTTTTAATTATCTTTTTAGAACTTTCGATTTTTGAGAGCATACGAGCTACTTTCTCTATCTAAGAAGAGATGTATCGAAGTCTTTTATATTCTTTTTCGTTATTACTTTTACTTATGAATAAATTCGACAAATTAATTGTAATTTATGTTAACGCTTCATAATATATTAATTCTAATAAGAAAACAAACAAGTTATCCAATCGTTAATAGTATGTAATTTGTTAAACCACACCTAAAATCATTTATAAATTATACATATTTTTGTAATGTGTAAATGATTTTGAGGTGTGGATTAACAAGTAAAACGTTATATTATGTATATATATATGTGTGTCTTAAAAAATGAGTTATTTTAAAAGTGATATTTTAAGTTTGACATTTATTTTTTATTTTTTTACAAAATAATTTTTAGATTTATAAAAATTCCTTGAAATGTAATTAGTTATTGTGCGATTATTTTTCCTAACATATTGCTAGTGCAGTAGCAAATAAGTATTTTTAGTCTAATTTTTATATTGAGCTTGAATGTTGTTTTTAAGGAAGTAAACTACATAATGTTAAAGAAATACTTATTATGCCTAAACGTTTTATCAGATTAAAAATGTCGGCATCATTACACGACGATATAAATAGTAATATTATAGTAATACTGATTCTATTAGGAAAAATGTAAATGTTTAACATTCTTGTGAATATGAATATCATCTAAAATTTCTAAAAGTAGAAGAAATTGAATATAAATTATTATGTTATCAATGCATTAATTAGCGTAATCTTTTAAACGCTTAGATTTTTTCCCTTAAATAATTTATAAAGATAGTTTTGTTCTCTATAGAAGTTTAAAAAAAATTATCCAATAAAATCAATGTATTTTTATATTTCGAGACTATTGGTCAACGCCGTTTGGCCGTCAGAAAATTTGGCAGCCAGTATTAATACAATTATATTTAAAAGTTAGATTATTTTTAGATTTTCTGGAATTATTCGAAGACATACTAATAATAGCATACAATATAGACGCTAATATTAAACAAACAGATTAAGAGCACGACATTTTCATGAGCTATGATTAATTGCTCAATGTTCCGTTGTATTATGACATAATAGATATATAGAATATAATATGTATTTTGTAGAATGATTGTTATCAGTTTTCTACAATTGGAATAGGAATACGTTAGATACAAGTACACATATATATTTATTCGAGCACGATAGTTGCAGTTATATTAATGATGTATAATTAATATTTTCCGCTATTTTTGTTAAATCACTATAAACGGCCAAGTAACTAATTTAAAACTAATGATAAAAGAAACCGCATCTCAAATCTTTAAAATTGGAACTTATTAATGTAATTTGCCTTTGTAATAATTTTGTGTGGCAGGTATATAATAATATATTGAATTAATTCGTAAATTTAATGTGAGTGTGTATTATTGAAAGCGTGTAATTTTGTTACAAAAATGATTAATTTCTAAATATAATAATGTCCATATCCACTAAACATAGTATACATATTTCGTGCTCCTAATCTGTTTATTTAATATTAACGTCTATATTGAATGTATGTTGTTAGCATGTCTCCCAATAAAAAAATCTAACTTTCAAATTGTACATACATGTAAATCAAAAGTAGCACCTGTTAAATATAGTTTAAAATGAAAATTATATTGTTCAATGACTAGTTTGTCTTGTATAAAATCAATTGTTCTGTTCCGTTCTTTTAAGATGTGTTTTATATTATTAATTTAATTTAACTACTTTATTGATTGATTTTTTTAGATTCCTCTGAAAGTAACATAGCAGCCTAGTTAGTCGTTTTAGTTTTATATGTTATTATTCTAAGACTTACATATATCACTAAACTTACTTCGTTATTTCCCTCCTCCTCTCCGAAAAATAGGCCACAGGACAAAAGCAGCGAACCAGCAGAATGTGGCCTGGGCCACTGGCTTAAGCGAGCCCAAGAGAACGAGAGCAAACAGCAGTCAACCTCTCCCCCATCAACCTCGCCTCTCACCACGGCTAAGTCATCAAAGCATGGTGGCAGCAGTACGACAACTCTCGAGCCACACAGCCGCGATGAACTCAAGGGCATGTTGGCGGAAACTTCGGGCCTATTGCGCGCCCCCTCGGGTATGCTTTCGGACTTTGGCGAGGACTCGGAGTCATCGGACAATTCTTCCGACGATTCTTCGCTTTCCTCGCTATCATCAGTTTCGGTGAGATCTCCACAACCCCAGAATCATCATCGTGGTAGTAAGAAAAAGGCAGCCGCTAGTCCTGTCAAGAAGAAAAAGAAGGTCAAGGTGAAAGGCAAACCCGTAGAGTCTGCCGAGAAGGTGGCTGTTGGCATCGAGGGAGAGGAACGCGACCACCGCAAGAAAGTCAAGACGAAAACACCCAAGGAGGCGCCACCACAACCATCACCAAGGAAACAACCAGCTCATCTGTCGCGCGACAGCTCGGCTGGGAAGGAGAACTCACGCGTCCAGGGAACAAAACGTCGTGATCCCTGGCTTGTAGCGCCTTTCCGTGATAACAACGAGCCCAAACGAGCTCTCCTTAACTATAGTGACCTCCCAGGAGATGGTTCTACTACCAAGTACAGCAGTAGTCATAGCAATCAGAAGAACGACGTGGTGGTGACCCCACCTGCTCCCTCGCTTACATGCGCCGATGTGGACTCGTCACCCGTCTGGTTCACATGTCCCAATCCAGCTCGGCCGCTGAAGCTTTGTCTCCTTCTGTCCCAGCAGTCTGCAGATGATCTATTCCCCTCTAGTAATCACCTGGCATGTCCCTCTCCTCTGCCGCCGCCTCCTTTGCCCCTTTCTGATCACCACCAAACTGGGCTCTCCTCACAGTGCAACTCACCCGACACCGAGCCCATGCTCTTCTCAGAGGCCGAAGACCTCGATTTGGCGCCTCCGCCTCTCATTGACACCGCTACAATAGCGGCAGCAGCCCCGCGTAGCTCTGAGAAGGATGGGAAGAAAAAGAAAAAGAAAAAACCCGTGCCTACAAGTCCCAGTTTAGTGAGTGACGATGAGAGTACAAATCCAGCCTCTGTAGCCTCATCTCGGCATCACCATGAGACGAAGAAGTCGAAGAAGAAGCGAGATAGCACCTCCTCTATCACAATAGGGAAGAAACATCGGATATCAGAGTCGAGTGCTGCCGCCTCACCGAGTAAACAGCCACCTGTTGCCTCAGACGACACGTGTAAGTCATCCAAAGCTGCCGTCATTACTCCTGCCTCTCCAGCCAGTACAACCACCTCTACTAAAAAGCAGAAAAAGAAGCACAGAGACTCGACTGGTCCACCATCTACAGCAGCACCAGTCACCACTCCAGTTGTACCTACACCTGCTGCAGCCCCTGTGACCCCCAAAAAGCGCCAATTGAACGAGGCAGAATTCTGTAGTATGATTGGTCGAGAGCCCTCGGACCTCCGCAAGGTTAAACTGCCCTCTAAACGGCCCTATCCCACCAGCTCGTCAGTGATCAAATCGTCTACTACTCCCCTGGTTACCACCACGAGTGTTTCTATGACAACTGTATCTACTTTTTCGTCTCAGGTAAACCCTGTATCTGCCCTGCCTTCGTCGTCAAATGTTTTCTCGACAACTGCTACTGTTAACCCCACCTCGACAGTATCGGCTACGATTGTCAACACCCCAAACACAGCAAACAGCAGTAGTAGTTCTAGCAGTAGTTCATCGATTGATGCCTCCTCTGCTGTCAAGAAACGCAAGATTGGTACCACTTCGTCTTCTTGTAGTGAGGATAAACTGCCGATGAACTTTGATTCGACCAACAAATCAGAATCAGTTGAGTCTCCCACAAAAGTGAAAAAAGAAAAGGAGTCGACACCAAAAGTCCGGTAAGAGAGTAATTTATGTTTTCTAGTCTTAATAACAAAATATCCTGATTTTTTATTTAACTCGTGTGTGTGTTGGCAATACAAGTATTGCTTACAATGATTATTGCATTTTAAATAGAAAAATCTTTAGAGGCGTATATTTTTGTTTTATTTTCAATAAAATTAACTTGTAAATACATATATTCGTTGGTCATATTTGTTCATTTTTATTATATTCTAGTTAAATAAAAGTGGTGTATTTTTTTTTAAACGAGACATTTTTTTATTAACTTACAATAATTTTGAGGGTGTGATATTGGGGTCTATTCAGATCAACAGAGAAAAGTCTTATTTAAAAATCTCCCAATACGAAAATGTTCTCACCCACATTTTGGATTACTTTAGGTATTGTTTGATTTTTGTCCTTTTACTCTGCTAATGCATACACAATTATTTACTATACTGTTTTAATAATATATACTAGGTTTATTTTTAGTAGATATTAAGAGTTTTTTTTCTAATGGTACGTTCCAATTCGGACTGTATACATTGAAGGGTTAAATATTTAAGAAAAAATTATATTACTTATGAGAAATCTGTCAAAATTTTTCGTTCAGAATTCGATGCTTGATTATTATAATTCTTATCTATGACTAGCCATATTTGTAATTCTTCACTTATGATGTTACTCGTATTTCTTGAAATTTTACTAGTAAATCTAACATTATCTCCTTTCTATCGGCTTCATCAAAGTATTTTTTATTATTTTTGGAAATGTGCTACCTTGCTTTTTAAATTGGTATATTCATAATTATTGTACATCATATCATGGTATGTACATAATATTAGTGTGTTACAATATATGAAACACCTATTCCCTATTTGTTAACCTACACCTAAGATCGTGATGTATTGCAGTGTTGTAGCACACACTGGCTACAACACTGCAGAAATTCAAGCTACATGGTTCGTATACAAACTTATGGAGAGAGGAGGGTGGCTGAATGGAATGATTACTTTCTATTAATATAGAGGACCAAGTTATATTTATTATGTTTACTACCCTGAACTATCAAATAAGTGAATCAATTTACCGTCTCTTTTGCGCATGTACTGCTACCACTGTGACCATTTTTCTATATTATTATATAATAATGTAGTGTTCATATTGTGTGGTTGTGCTATTTCCCATTTATTACCGTTTTTACGCTATCAGGAAAGTAAGGCTCTCGGATTTTACCAAAATGTGTTGGCATGTTTTTTTGTATAAATCTGAGATATATGCTTATTACTTTGTATATTAAGTGCTATAATAATGTACACATATATATTTAAGAAGTCCTTGTAAGCAATATTACTTCTAAATTTTATGATTTGTTTCTTGAATTAGTGTGATTGACATGGATTTAATGTCCATAATTTCTTTTTTACGGATAAGTTTATCTTCATATTATGCATGTTTCCTGCTTACTATATTCTTCAATTTATAAATTATTTATTTATTAAACAATTCCACAAACTAGACTAAGTTATATTTCTCTTCAATTAATATTACTGTTTTTTTTGCATTCATCACGAAACATTTATAATTGATAGTTATGTTCATTTGCCTACAATTTCTGTGATGTTTAGCTTGTGACTTTTGATAGCATTTTGAACGATTAAATGATTATAATTTACTGTATTTTAAATTGCAGAATTTTTTTATAACTTCAGTGAATATTCAGTGTTATTTTATGTATTATGTATTTTAACGGATTTATTTTTTATTACGTGCAACCTTTTATAAAATTCGACATTTCTCTGTTGTAGTGCTTTTTTATATTTTCATTACAACATTTAGGAGTTGATAAAAGTACAAAATGTTAATGATTTGCCCCATTTAAAATAGATACAAATAATTTATGCAAGTTCTATAAATAGATATAATATAACACTAACTAGTTTCCTGTACCCATTTAGTTATAGAAATTGCGAATCTCTATATATATATATTTCAAACAGGTCAAAATCATGACATTTTATTGATATTTCCTTGCGTGCTAATAATATTTCGCATATATTAATATATTGCATCATTATAAATGCGCAAAATATTACTATAAATTTAAAGACCTATTGATTTTTTATCTTATGAAATAATGCTGGTATGATACTAGTCTGGTTAAAAACTTTTTCGTTTCACTTGAAAATGTGAACAAACGTGGGACGCCATTAACAACTACGGGTATTTAGAAAAGCATGCTATAATCATGGAGATTGAAAGCTTTCAGTTTCCTTGTTATGTATATTATGTCCTTATCGATATATGAAAGGGAAGAAAGGCTTGACTGTTCGTGTGGGAGGTTTGTGTTTTGCGTGACTATGTTACGGTATGGAGGGCTATAATATTGAAGGCAGGAATAGTTTAATTTCCTCGGCTTTTGTCTGATTGTTGCGGAGAAATCATAACTGCTTAAAACAATATCATGGTGAGAGTAAAGAACATGAGGTAACATTAAAAATAATAGAATATTATTTAATTTTTCAAAGCTATACGAGCTTTATCTTTATATTATAATGGACTTTTTTGAAAGTTTATAATACTTTCTTTATACTCTGCGATGAAACGTCACTTTTTATAATTTGTTTAAATAGGTAATACAGTTGGTGTTTATGATTATATTTCCGGAATTATTATATTATTTAAATATTGCGATGTTACTTTTAAATAATATGCAAAGTAATAATATACACTTTGCTCCAAAAATATTTAAAAAATTATAACACGCGTTGAATGAATATCTGTCAATTTAAAAGTATACACATCTATTAATTAAACACATTTTACTTTTATTTTACTAATAAACATTTCCTATTATAAATATTTTAAACAAAATTGTCAATATTTGCCATTTTTAGTGCGTATAAATTTATATATAATTAGTCTTATATTTTTATCGTTTTCTATTCATATGATAATTTTTTAAGTATTAAAATTTCTGTTAGCCTATGATTGTGGAACTTTTAAAAATTAAATATATATTTTTAGAAGTATTATCCTATTATATTGTTATTTTGGAATACGATTATAATTACTTAGATGTTTCTTTTGTGTTTTTGCATAGACTTTTGGAATAATACACACGGAAATTGTATTTTTGTTGATATCGATTTTGAAGACACTGAACAATTAATTTATTGATAAAGGTTTCTATTTAATGGGTATTCGCTAGTTACAACTTTAATATTAATCCTAACTATTATGAATATATTTGTACTCCAAAGAGGTCAATAACAATTAATTTGATATTTCTTGATCTTAATTCTTCACCTACAGACCGGCACCCAAGGTGGAACATTGCGGCATCCAGACAGAGCCAACAGCACTACACCTTGGTTACCACCTGCCACCCACACCCGATCTCTTTGGCTCTTCTTCGACAATGATGGATATGGGTGGTATTGGCGGCGGTGGTAGCACAGGTGGAGCCGGTGGTGGATTGAGTTCGGCCCAAAAGAAGCCCTCAGCGGTGGCTCTTCTCATTCAGAGTGAACCTCGCGGGGGGATACAGTCTCAGCAGGCCATGGATATTGTTGGTATTGGTGGTGGTGTTGGCGGTGCAGGCGGGACGCCCCTTAGCAATGGCATGGTTGGCCTTGGAAACGCCGGTGGTGGTGGATCTATGGGCGGTGGAGGAGGTAGCGGCGGAATTGGAATGAGTGGGAACATCCCGGTTGGCCATGTTTCGGCTTCGTCGTCTATAGGAGAAAGTGTGCTCACAGTTCTAGAACGGCTGGAGGCTATGGAGAAGCGCGATTCTGCCAGGTTAGTGCCAGATATAATTGTTTAGCGTTAGTGGTAATTCCGAACCAATCGGCCATTAGTAATTGAGTTTTCGTTAACTAATTGTATTGGTATTAATTAAAAATGCCCTTAATTCCGTTGCTGACACAGCATACGATAACTCATTCAATTATAAATGTAACAGAAAAATCTATCTGACGGAATGGATGAAAGCGTAAAAGTAGTGTATCCCTCGTTTACATCTTAAACGGAATTATTTTATAGACTTTGTGTTACTAGTATTTCACTAAAATATAATAATAATATATATAGGGTAATATTGCGTTAACACGTTTTACCGGGATATATACCAAGTTACCCTATATTATTATTGTTAATAAAGGGGTAAACCACATCTACATTTAATACTGAATTCTAATTCGATAATTAACTTTATTTCATTAACAGAACTGTGTATTTCTTCTTTTAAATAAGAATAAGCAAAGATTTCATTTACAGAATATGGTTATATTATCTAGTAAGTCAAATAATTTTTACTTTCTTGAATTTGTTTCATACAAGATAGTAGAAAAAAATGTAACCAAGATAGTATATTATATAAGAAATATCGCAATGAGGTTTGACCTTGTTTTAAGACTGAAACTGTTGTATAAAATATGTAGCGTTTATTAGATTTAAATAAATGTTTATTTTTTTATTTGGGAAGGTGATTTCATTGTATCTTCTAGTTGCAAAATTAGTTATTATAGTTTCGTATAATTGTCAACCCCAAAATAATGTGAACTAAATTTGTGTCACTTTACGTGTTTTTGTTGTTTTATTTTTACATACAATAATATTATTGTTTTAATAAATCTATTATTGCATTTAATTTAGTCAAATTCTCCTGTGATTTATATTATATTAATTAAAACAAAAATTCTTCTATCAAGTAAATGTGTGGCTTTAGTGACATTTTTTATGCTGACTCGTACATTTTCTTTGCATTACTTTAAAATTAGATTTTCGCTACTATCCTTTTCTCAATAATGTTTATTTTGGAAAATAACTGAAAATCACAATATATTCCCAATTTTATGTGATATTTATAAATATATGTTTTGTTTATATTTGTAGTATGTCGCGTAAAATCCTACTTTATAATAGTATACTTTCAACTTGCTGGTATTCTACAAGTTAGCGTCATCCGTTGCCTGGATTACTTTTAAGAAATGTAATTTTATTATAATAATGTTTAATTTTGAAATAATTTAAATTGTTTCCTCAAGGCATTTATTGTGTCTGAAAAGTGCATTAAAAAACCTATTACTATCTTTATTATACTGGTTGAATGTTTTGACTTCCTCCTTTTTTGGTTAGAATATCGTTGACTTCATGTTGACATGAGGTAGTTTTAATTTTTATAATATTAATTAAACAAATTTAGTTTTGGTTTATTAAATTAGCGGCATCCGTTGCCTGGATTACTTTTGATAAATGTAATTTTATTATAATAATGTTTAATTTTGAAATAATTTAAACTGTTTCCTCAAGACATTTATTGTGTCTGAAAAGTGCATTAAAAACCTGTTACTATCTTTATTATACTGGTTGAATGTTTTGACTTCCTTCTTTTTTTGGTTTTATTTAATTTTGATTAAAATATCGTTGACTTCATGTTGACATGGGGTAGTTTTAATTTTCATATTATTGATTAAACAAATTAAGTTTTGGTTTATTAAATTAAAATATGTCTAGTATAACATAAATTTAGATATAACATGAATTATGTTTAGGTTCAGCGAAATTTTTTTTTAATATTTCCAAATAATAATATTGTATGATATTGTTATTTTGAGTAACACTTTTTTTTATATAATGCATTTCTTTAGAGACACGTAGAAATGTTGTAGTTAAGAAAGTAACTTTATAATTATGCATTTATGAATTTTGATTTTGTTAATTGCATCAAGTAAAACAAAACCACTTAGTCTTTTTATTGTAACATTATTTTATATTGATGCATTAATTGATCATTCCATTATTTTTAACTGTTGTTTGAAATGTACAATATATTATCCCCTGTATTAAATATTATTGATAATACCATGGAAATAAAATTACTTTGAAAAGACTTTTAACTTAGTAAATAATTGGGAGTTAAAATTAAATACATGTAAGAGCAAAATTAGACAACTATTACTATATTAGAAGACTAATCAAAATTACAGTTGGTTTTTCTAGAATTCTTTAATTTAATGTGAAAATCAATTATACGTGAAGCATATTTCTTTCTTTATAAACGTGATAATTCACAAAAATTACTACATCATTAAGAACTATGTTGCCTTTTAATACTCAGTTACTTAAGAAATTCTTTAATATCCATTCATATGCTAGTTTTTTTTGTAGAAATTATGCAAATTGCTAAAAAAAACACAATAGTTTTTTTGCATATTTCATTAACTAAAATGTTTAGAAATAGTTATGGCATTGGCATTTTTTTAATAATATACTGTTTGTTATTGATGATATATAGGATAGATATTAATAGAATAACATAATATCTAGAGCATAAGCAACCTTTGATATTTTGTGTTAAATAATTAATATGTGATAACGAAATAGCTTATTTCGAGTGATGTATTATGTTAAAATATTTAAATTAATAAGGTTTATAATTAATGAATTTATCCCATAAGTTTATAAATATGTATGTAGTTATATATTTAAGTTAATATTATTAGCTAGTTTATAAATTTAAACCAGCAATTTTTTATAAGTGTATAATGGAAATAGTTGCATGTTTGTATACTTTGTAAGCATAAACTTTGACTAAGCCAATTTAATTCATGAGAGTGCATTAAGATACATACGCGCTTATAGTTTTACGATTCAAATATATTTATTTTTGTATAGATTTGCTGTACTGTATTTTCTCTTGTATTACGATTAGCTAAGTTGAATTAAAGAGTCTTATTTAAATTAGTGAAATAATTGAAACGATTATATTTATGTTTTATGCTGGTGATTATCTCGATTGTTGAGTAGTTGGTAAAATTTACTTTAGTTTGATAGATTACATTTGATTATTATTATTATTTTTTTAATTATTAAAGAAGTTTATCTAGATTTTCCATTATGACTATAGATGTTTTTTTTATTGGTTATTTTTCACTTTTACAATTGTCAAATGTTAGGCTGACATTAACTCTGTATGATGACAGAGTTAGTGTTGAATGGTACCTTTGTAGACCTTATATGAAAATTGGTAGTATATACCTGGTTATAGATTTGTGTCTAATTCTTTATAATGTTATAATAAGAAAATGTCTATGTAAATTAATAATATATGTTTTCATTTTTATGTTTTATACGTTTATAATTGAGTTAGTGGACCACGATCAATAGCTAAACATTAAAAATATTTAGCTGCTGATAAACTATTACAACATTTATTGGCCATATTTATTGATTCAATATTCATTACATAATAATAATAAATAAATAAATAACGAACAAAATGTTACGCCATATTATTATTATGTAATTTGTAAACGTATTATTCAGTCAATTTAGTTTTTATTGCATCGATTATTGAAGGCTTTTAATTGTCTTTCTTGTTCAAATTTTAAATTATAGTACACATTTTTGTCTAAGTCTAGACAAAGCTACAATTTACAATGGGAATCGATTAGATGTCAGTTTATTTATGCTGTCTTTCGCAATATCGATTATTTAGGACGTGAAAAACTTTTATATGATATCTATTCTACAATACTGGTAAAATATTTTGTAACATAATGTAGTAGATATGAATAGACTAATATTTTCCGTTCCCAACTAAGTACCGTATTACTGGCATAATACAGTTTTTTATTCAGTTTTATTGAAATCTCTTTAAATGATACAAAAAAGGTAAATTCTTGCATAAAAGAAAAATATTAGTTATATACCTCTTTGTTCTTGGGACTATATTCTGGCTATATGAATGTATGTATGTTCTTGTAAACGCAGTGTTGTATGATAATTAATTACGCGATTTCTGCCTCTTCTTGTGCGCGCGTACATAATACTCAGGCCAGGCAGCAAATAACATATTATTATTACTGATAAGACAAACTAGGAGAGCGTTCTCTTCACTGTCCCGGCTTGTCTTTGTTTTAATAAGGAGGAGAGAATGAACGCTAGATTAAGATATTATTCATTGAGTTTAGAAGCGAATGCTCTGCCGCTATTTAGTGAGGCATTTAGTAAATTGCTTAATTTTGGCGCAGACATAAGTGTATAATTTCCTATGTCAGTAGTATGTCAGTCAAATGCACTGCAGCTTGTGATATTTTATAATAAAGGAATTATGATGTGTCAAGGGGGTATCTAACTCTGGCGTAGTTTCGATCACTGTGTTAAAATCGAAGATAATATTCGGTCGTTTTCTCCACTCCAATGGACAATGACTGATGAGGAAATAAGAATTTTTAATACAAATTGAATGGAGAGAGAGTGACCCGAAACTGGCTTGCTATATAACTACTTATAGAAGCTGCTTGAAGGGACACTGCAGAAAGAGAGCGTTTGTTTGTGCATCTCTACAACTTAGATGAGTCACCGGTAGAGATTGCGTCGCTTACATCGTAAACACTTTTAGAAGACTGATAGGACTATCGTTACTTTCCGAATCTTGGTTGGAATTATGATGATGATGATGAGGGTGACGTTGGTTACGATGAATGCATAAACAGTTGAAAGACAGAGATTCAGTTCTGTTGATTCTAAATAAGTAGACTATAAAATACTATATATTTTTATAGGTGTGGAAGTGAAATAAATTGAGAGAATAATTATACTTTGTGTGGCGCGTGGCTTGCAGACTCACTCTAAGTTGTTGATATCATTGTTATTTTTGTTCTATGTATTACGCTCTGGTTTGCTATATCGATCTGTCAATATAGTGTTCATGAGCAGAAGGGTAGATGTGAATATAATATACTCTGTTCACCACATATTTTAGCTCATGTAAAGATGATGGAGGAGATCTCTGTGAATAAAAAGAAGGAAGGCGCTTTATTAATTTTTTGCGTCTCTATATATCTCAGTCTTCAATTTCATCTGTTTTCATAACAGTTGATAAGTCATAATTAATCGGTAATCTTCATTATTTGCATTAAATTGATACATTTTTGATATCTATTAATAGTATAGTGCTATGTTAATGTGATTTTCAACATTGTTTTTACTTATTTAGACTACGGATTTTGTCCATTAAAAACACAATGCACAAAGTAGAAGAAAATAATCTCTAGCTGTTCATAGTTCGTTGTATAGTTATCATAATAAAAAGGCTAAAATTTAACAAATATTCTGATTTATTATATTGAACGTAATACATGTGATACATTTACAGTCTCATATTTTTATCAGTTAATTAGGCGCTGATCGCTGGTTTTTTAACATAGAGTAACTTTAACTTTGATTTAAAAATGGGATACAATTTGTTAATTCCTTATACACGTAAGAATCTAAACAATATCATTTAAACTATTTATATAATGGGATACAATTTGTTAATTCCTTATACACGTAAGAATCTAAACAATTTTCATTTAAACTATTTATGTCAAACACATTTTTGATATTCAAAATTATTTAGTACTGTTTTATTATTTAGACTTGTAAATACATGATAATAACATGCATAGGCTGTGTATTATACAACATTAATAAAGTTCTTTATCTTAAACATATTTGGCATGGCTCGATGGCATGATCTATGATTTAAATAAGATGTCATTCTTTTAAAAATGTGCTGTACTTTAGAAACTAATAATAATAGGCCAAGTTGTAGTGAAGTTTGGGATAGCAGATAAATTTTTTTGTAGCATAATATATATATATATATATATCCGGTTTAATTTGAACAACGTGAACGTTCCACTAACGATATGAAGACACGTAAATTGGTGAGACGGACATAAATGTAATATACGAAGCATGATGATTTATTACATTGTCGATGTACTAGTATGTATTATTAATAATGGCCACGGCAAAGTCTGCAGTAGTGACATTAGCAGAATATTATACTGAATACATAATATTATCATTAATAAATCGCTTAGTAGACAGAGAAGCTTCCCGACAGAAACATAAATAGAGGGACATTAAATAGACATTTAGTTGCAATCAAGTTCGTCTTAGTTAATATAGTTTTATACAGAGAGTCTTTCTGAACCAAATGAGTATTGGTTTGATAGGTATCACGCTGGCGCGAATTGATCTGTCTGTGTGTTATCAAAATTTATCGACTCTTGCTTAATATTCTTGAGGAGTAACATTATAGTTAAAAACTAAGCGAGGTGGTTTTCTATTTTCGACGGAGAATGTCCACCCCATTTTTCGACGATAAAAATAACGTAAATGTGTTATTAGATATTTTGATAGCTTCCTGTAACGCTGTATAATTTTAAATCTTGACTGGCATTATACCGACGCCTCCTACGTGGGAACTGTAATAATAATCATATAATTCCGAAAAACTTGTGACACTTGTCGTCAAACTTTTCTTATCATGTTGATAAAACTGTGTCAGAAAATTGTACTTCAGGGTGAGATATATTTGTTCGAGAAGCATTTGTTAAATATATGTTAAAAATGATATACTAACTTTAATATTCGAACTAAGGTATATATTTTTAGTAGTTATTGTATTGTATTTCTGGTTTATATGTATATACATATGTGCATACCTATTGCTCTACATTACTTGCCGCTATGAAAAGCACCCTAAATCAGCTTATGTTGACAGAATCACGTCCTTTGCGTCTATAGAAAACTTCATGAGAGAGTGCCTTTTCATCTTAATTCTTTGACATTTGATGATTCGAGATTATAGTCCTCAAGACCTATGCTATACACTATTATCTATTTAGAAAGAAAGATAGCTTTTGAGATGAAAGAGACGAGACAGGAAGATGTCAGGAATTGAGTTTTCTTCCTTTTTCGTCTCCCACAGTAAAATTTATTGCTGACTATGTCTATACAACTTTTAAGCAAATATAGAAAATTAACCGTCTAGCATCGTAGTCGTCTAGATTTTTTGATAATTCTATAATTTATTATGTTTACACATTACACAGCTATAATATTTCTAAATTAGTTATAACTGATATTAGAATAATATTTATAATAATGTTATGTTTTTGTTGTTGCTTAGCCCCGGCCCTGTAACAGGACCGCTCTCCCAGGACCGAAGAGAAAACCGCTGACCTTTGAGGGATTAGTCCAGAGGTCAGTGGGAGTGAGGTTTGTGGGGTGAGAGGGGCAGTCGAATATGTGAATTATCTCTTGTGGTTTTTGTACGCAGGCTGGGAGTGTGCTTGGAGTTGTGGGGTGGAGAAAATGTTTGTATTTGTTAAGGCGTTCGCAAGAGTTGCTGCGGAGTTGTGCGATGGGATCTAGGTAGTGTGTTTTCTGAGATGTCAATTTTGGGGTGGTGGTGAGTTGAGGATAGGGTTGTGTGTGAGGAATTAGATGGCTTGGATAACGATGTTGGTTTGTATGGTTTTGATTGTGTACTTGTAGGTGGTGTTGATGATGGAATCGGTGTTAGGAGGTAGTTGTGAGTAAATGTCGTAGAGGTGTTTTGTGATGATGTTGCGTTTGGGGTGTGTGATGTTTCTGTTTTAGAGGTGGTGGTGGTTGGGGTCGTGCTTCAAAGGGGTGTAGAGCTGGACCAGAGCTTGTGTGTTGATGTGGAGGATGTTGGTTTCGTGGTGTAGTAGGTCGATATTGGTGGCTAGTGAGCAGCCTGTGGCAATCTGGAAGGCGGTGTTTTGGATGGTTTGGAGTTTTTGGATGTGTGATGTGGCAATGGAAGAGGATCAGATTGAGCATGCCTAATTGATGACTGGGCGGATGATGGCTTTGTATTGGGTTTGAAGCCATGTTGCGTGTGTTTGGATGGAAGGGAGAAGGAGGCGTTCGAATGTTTTAGCGATGGGAGAAAGAAGAGAGACGGGGCGATATGAAGAGCTGTCTGTGGGATCTTTGTTTGGTTTGATGATAGGTAATGTAATTGCGTTTTTTTAGATTTGGGTATTTTTCAGTTTTTGTGTGAGATGTTGTTGAGGGTAATGTTGATGATGATTGGAAGGTGGTCAGCGTTGAGGGTGGTGAGAGTATGCCAGTTTGAGAGAGATGTTTGGGGTTGCTATGGATATGTCAGGAAGGTGCGTCGTTTTGTGGGAGAGTTTGTGTTGTGAGTGCAAAGTTTTGAGATAGCGATTTGGTCGGCGATGTTGACCCCTCTGGTGTCGACCATAGAAGAGTGTCAGAGATTGTGGTGTGCGTTGAAGTCGCCCATGATGAGTGTTGTGTTGGTAGGGTTGAGGATGGAGTTAAGGTTGGGTATGAAGTTGGTTGGGCAGGATGAGGAGGGTGGGATGTATATGTTGTGGATGGTGAATGTTAGTTGGTTGGTGTTCAATGTGAGTGTTAGTGTGATGGGTGTTTAGAATATGGATTTGTGTATGAGTGTGATGAGGCCGCCTCCTTTGTCGGTCTTGTCTGAGTGTTGTGTAGTTTGGGAAGAGTATGTGGGTGTGGGAGTGTGTTTGTAGTTTAGACTCTTGTATGCAGGCGATGTGGATTCTGTGTTTGTTGAGGAGGGTATTTATTTGGTCTTTGGAGTTGAGAATTCCGTTTGTGTTGAGTGTTGAATGTTTTGTAGAGATGGTTTGCATGAGAGGTGTTATGGAGTTGGTTTGTGAGTGTTTGGTGTGGAGTTGCATGAGTGGGGCGACAGTGGAGAGGTGAGTTTGTGGTTGTGATGGGTTGGTGATTGGTTGCCTGGTATATTGGGGGTTATATTGGTAGAGGGGAATGTGTTCGCAGTACAGAGGTCTGTGTGAGTGAGGAAGGGTTGGGGGGTTGTGCAGATGTGGCAACACCAAGTGCGGTTATATCTTCGTGTGTTGGTGTTTGTACACTTTTGGTGTAACCATTTGTCGGATGAATTGCATTGTAATGATGTGTGGTTGCAGGAGATGTGTTTGTAGCAGGATGGACAGATCCAGGTGTTGGGAGAAGGTGTATAGCCTGGATTTGGATGGATGTCGCCAGCCTGGGAAAGGAGGGCAAACAGCCAGACTGGCTTAGACTGTTCGCATGTGGAAAAGGTGAGACGAGGGAAAAGAGAATGTTTGGGTCCTGGGAAGGCCGGGTGGGGGGATTGGGGTGTGCTCCATTGCACTGGGCGTCTTGATCGATGTGGCGTCCAGTGGCATCTCCACCTCGGGCAGGTGAGCACGTAGGAAACAATAATGTTATGTCGTTTATATTGATACATGCTTATGTATCTACTACAATATTTTGTTTTGCAATGTATGTGCCTTCGATGGACATTTCTAGAAAACTAATATAATATATAGTGCATTTTATAAAAAAATACTTTTATAAGTACAGTGTCATTACTTATATATAATTTATTTGCTTATTCTTCTCATATTATTAATAAACGATTTTCAAAATGCAAAGAAATGCATCCATATTTGTGGGACAAAGTAAATCATTATCTGTTCGTGTTAGATAATATTATTCACACTAAAATCGATATAGCATAGTAACTACTCTCAAGATAGGAATTAAAATCATATTCTTTTCTGTTTCTAGTGTAGCATGATATAGAAAATAAAATAGTGTATTTTTTAGGTAATATTTGTTTTTATTGTATTCGTATAATAAGAACTCTGACATTAGTAAAAAAAATACTCAAACTGTAATTTTGGTTTACGATTTATTATGCAAAATTATATAAACGCTATTGAAAACAATTTGACTTTTATGAAGATGTGTTTAAATTTATTGTATTGCGTATTCAATTAATTTATATTTGTAACTTTTATCCATAGATATTTGTTTTACTTTATATACATTGTGTATGTATACATTATATAATACATACTTTGTATATATTGATTAATTTCTATGCTTTTTTCATTATTACTTGGCTTAATAGCTTTTTGAAATATAACTTTAATTAATTTAATTGATCGCTATTATTTATACTAATAATTATAGAGTAATTAATCACAGAGTTGCCACTCTTCGTCATATTGTATACAGTTTAATACTACTTTTCCCCCACCCGAAA